>JAADWH010000071.1:0-53333 GCA_023335995.1 Globisporangium nagaii
GCCTTTTGAGTGTGTCATGTTGTCGAAGCTGAGAGTGTATACCTCGGTAACCAATCGAATCGAAAGCTTTGTAGCTTTGAGATGCTTGTTTGTTGCACATCGACTGTGATGGATACACGTTGGAGCGTCGTGTCGCCTCAACAGTGGCCCCTGCTGTCGCTCTCCCTCTGTTTTTGGTGCGACGCATTTGACACTCGGGAAAAGCGTCATGGTGCTCAAGAAGCTCACGGCGACGGCCAAGGACGCGTGGCGCCGCCGGCAGATGCCCGCGCAGATCGCCTCCCAGGACACGCGGCTCGGCTTCGCGGAGATCATCGTGCGTCGCCGCTGCTGTTGTTGCCGCCGCGTCCGCTCGTGTCGTGCGCAGGGTTGACTGCCTCGCGGATGAGCGAGTGCAGGATATTTCATTGGCTGACTTGTGCGGTTGCTGGGTCCTGTGTTGGCGCTAATGCAGGGCGACGAGAGCTTGAAGGGGCAGCTGATCCGCACGGGGCCGATCCTGGAGCTCATGGACGTGCTCGGGGGCTCGATCGCCATGCAGTGCGTCTTGGTTTCTTCCGAAAGATGATACGAGGGAGAGTTATGGAATGAGGCGGTGCTGACTGTGAGTGCGCTGCGATGCGCAGAGTGGCGTACGGACCGATCGCGACCATCATGTTCGACCGCGTAGAGCTCATCAAGCCAGTGTACCATCGCGATCTCATCCGGCTCGAGGGCGAGGTGATCAACATGACGAGGTCCGCCATCACGATCCAGGTTCGTCCGTCCATCCGTCCACCTCGTTGGCTGTCGTTGTCTGGTTGGCGTTGTCCGGGTGAGTCCTATCGCACGTGTAATACTGACCCTCGCGCGCATGTGTGTGTCTGCTCTCTATGTACCTCTCGCAGTGCTGCGGGTTCCGCCACGATCTGCAGTCCGGCGACTACGAGCGCACGCACAGCGCGATCGTGACGTTCGTGGCGATCAACCGCTTCGGGAAGACGCAGAAGGGTCTGCCGCGGCTCTTTGACGCCGAGCACGAGTCGCGCGAGAAGCAGGACGCGGCGCAGAAGCGCAAGGAGCTCTCGGCGCGCTGGCGCAAAGTGCAGGACGAAGTGGACAGCCTGGCGTTCATCCGGGCGTCGGATCTCGATCTGTACGAGGACAAGGAGGAGTACGTCGCGGTTTCGGACACGGAGATCGAGGTGCGTAAGCGCTTCCTGCCGAAGAACCTCAACGTCATGAACACGCTCTTCGGGGGCGATCTGCTCTCGTGGATGGACAACGCCGCGATCTACTGCGCGCGCCACTTCACGAAGAACGAGCGCATGGTCACGATGTCCATGAACCGCGTGCTCTTCAAACTCCCGATCCTCGCGAGCAATATCGTGACCGTAAAGGCGCGAGTCGCGAACGTCAGGTATGCGCGTTTGCTGGCTGCATCGTTCGGGCTTGCGTTGTTGTTTTCTAGCAGCTAGCAGCTGATAACTGTTATGACTGTTGCTGCAGACGAACGAACCTGGAGGTGGAGGTGGAGGTGTTTGTGAGCACTCCGGGCGAGCCGGGGATGAAGAAGTCTCACACCGGGTGCGTCACTCTGCACGCTATGCTCTCTCTCTTCTCCTTTTGGCGCTGTGCTTGCGATGGAAAGCTTGGCGCTGATCTATTCTCCTCTGTCTCGCACACATGCACAGCTACTTTATGGTGCTGAACGTGGACGAGCACGACAACCCGATGCGGATCGAGAAGGGGCTGCTGATCGATGAGAGCAAGCAGGAGGACATGCGCGTGATGCTCAAAGCCCAGAAGCGCTGGCAGTTTGAAGACGAGGAGAAGAATCTCCACCTGGCGTCGCTCCGACCGCTCGAGATCTAGGGCTCGCGAGGAGTTGAGCGCCGGCGGCACTCGTTCAATCAAAAAGCTGTTGTAGCGAGAGCTGCTGGCGTTGCTGCGCTAGGCGCGCGAGCCTGCAGCGTTGCTTTGAATCCATTGTATCCAGCGCGTCCGTCAATGTCGACGTTGACGGGAAGCACGTTCGAATACGTTCTCGGCGATAAGTGCTCATTACGTGTTTTATGGCGACCATTCTCTTTCCATGTCGGCACTGTCCAGCTCGCCGTGTGCTTTGCGATGTAGAGCGAGGGTCGGCGTGCGGATTGCGCCAGGCATCGCGCACACAACCATTTGTTCTGACTGGTGTTGCGCATGACGAACCTCATTGCTTGTCCTTCTCCTTGCCGAGCGTTTGAAAGGCGTGTGCCTTGGATCGGACTCCAGAGACAGCAGCAGCAGCAGACGACACACGCGGCTTCGAAGGTTTCGAAGGCACATTGGTTGATCGTCTTGGACAGAAGCATTGCGCAGTAGCGAGCAGGCATTGTGAAAAGAGACGAGCGGGCAATCGGATGTGGTGTCGCGTGAGGTAGACGGTTGTCGATCAGGTACCGCTGGGCTCGAGGGTCTGGTGGTTCGTCCTGCTGATGCTTGCAGAAATTTCGGTTCTGCCAGAGGAGCGAGAAGACGATGCTGCGGGTGATGTTCCACGCCAAGAGGACGCCGCGACTGTGTCGCTGCCATCGATGCTTGAGTGAGAGGTCGAGTCCGAAGAGGGCCTGGTTCCACGTGACTGGTCGGTCGAGCACGGGTTGCCAGAGTCTGGAGCTGTGTCGGCACTCCTAGAAGAGGTGATGGTAGCCTTCGATGTCGTTGCAGCCGTGCACGCAATATCGGAGAGCTTGGTCGCCTTGACGCCAGAAGAAGTAGTGCACTGGGAGAATGTGCTACCATACACGGATCGTCACGTCGAGTGTTCGCGGAGTGATGAACTTGAGGAGGTAGCGCGCGTGGTCTTGGAGTTGTGTCGTACTTGGCGCGTCGATGAGCACACGTCGCTGGAACGGGTGCATCTTGGTTGGTTCTCTCGAGTCTGCGAGCGATGTGTACAGTGTCTTCGACGGGATCTTCGGGAACCAGTGCGTCTTGAGCGGCGTTGACACGCGCCACGGCCACAGCGGTCGGAGTTGTGTGTGTGGTGTCTCGATGAGAGTCGAGTCCACTCCGCGCGGGAACAGTCGATCGAAGATTTGCGTCAGCTTGCTGTACAGGAACGCGATGTTGCGGCTTTGCGGGTTCGAAAGATCTGTGGCGCAGTACATTATTGCAGCAAACACATCCAGGATCAGCCACTGGTGGTCGGGTGTGAGGAAGTCTTGGAGCGTGGAAATTCCCTTCTTCGCAAGGCTGTGCTGAGTGGAACGCTAGATAGAACGAGTTGCGTCACCGGTCTCAGTTGTTCGGTTATCTGAGCGACCAACAATGTCTCACTAATGCGACTCTCGCGCTTCCAAAAATGGTCGCGCAAACTGTCTCACTTACGCGACCCAAACAATCAAATGGTAGCAACCTTCTGAGCGTAAGTACTCGTTTCTAAAGGTTATGGTGGATTTTGTCTATTTGTCACCCTTTTTATGTCATGCTCATTATGGCTAGCAACACCCTTTCTAATGTGCTCTTGTCACGACTTCTCTATTTGTCCGTGGAAACCAATACCCTATTTAATGTGATCGTGGAAACCAGTTTGGGCTGTCCTTCGTGCCTAGAACGCTCCAGATGCACGATGTGGAGCACTCCACGCTGATCATTGAAGCGACGCGCTCTCTCATCTGATTTCCGTGAATGCTCTCATTGCCACATCTGCCTTGTCGAAGTCGAAGTCGCAACGATGCAGAGCAACAAAATGAACGACATACTGCTGTCCGTGGACGCGGCTTGGCTCTGCGCGGCCGAGCTGGACGTCGAGCGCGAGGAGCTCGAGCGCCACGAAGCGCTTGCACGCCGGCAGCGGCACCGGATCCGCGGCAAGTACGAGCTCGAGAGCACGAGCGCGCAGCTAGATCTGGAGCTCAAGCGCTTTCAGCTCGAGCGGCGCAAGCAGGCGGCGCAAAAGTACAGAAAGCAGTCGCTCGCAGCAGGGCTGCCACCACGGTCTCATGAGAGCAGGAACCAGCTGGCATCGCCGCCGCCAGCAGCAGCAGTGCACGCGATCGATGGCACGAGCACCAGCAGCGCTGCCGCCAACGCGAAGCAAAAGGCGAAGAAGAAAGCGAGCGTGTACGCGATGGAGAACCTGCGGCTGGCGATGCTCACGCGCGACAAGGCGCTCCATGAGCGCGTCAAAAAGTGCGTACAGTACCTTTGCGCTCACTGTGCTGTGTGGGTTGGCTCAGCTTGCTCACTGGCTCCTGCTGCCTGCTTGCTGGACAGAAAGAAGCGCCGTCCACGAATCGTCGACGACATGTTGACGCTCGAGAAGCGCTACACTGCTGTACGCACATCGCTCGCTTTCCTGCGTCGGCTGTTGCGAGGCTGAGAGGCACTCACCACGGCTTTTCTTCTGTCGTGCGTGCATGGTAGAGCGCGATGCGGCTGCAGCTCTGGTGGCGCGCGTGTCTGCGGCGCGCGTTCTGGAGATCATTTTTCAGGAAAGTCGCGGCCTGCGTGCAGATCCAGCGCATGGCGCGCGGCATGCTCTGCCGCCAGTGGCTGCGCGTGTGGCACGTGAACCAGTCGCACCGCGCGACGCGCATACAGGCGGCGTTCCGAGGCTTTTACGTGCGCACGAAAGTGCTCGCGACCTGGCAGCAGTGGGAGTGTGTCAGCGTCACCAAGATCCAGGCGATCGTGCGCGGCCACTTCGACAGGAAGCGCTACTTGCGACTCCAGCGATCCGTCGCAGCGCTGCACATCCAGACACTCTGGCGAGGCTACGCGTCTCGGAAGCAGTCGGATCTGCTCTGGCTGGCGCAGAAAGCCGTGGATCTCCAGCGACTCATCCGAGGCGTGCTGGCCAGGAAAGCGGTTCGTAAGCGCCAGGCTGCGGCTCACCGCGCTGCATTTCACATCCAGCGCATGTTTCGAGGCGTCCAGGCGAGAGCGATCGTGAACACGCTGCTGCGTGACCGCGAGACGAGGAATCGACAGGAGTGGATGCGCGTGCTCGAGGTGGAGGAGGAGTGGCATCGCGTGCAGCGCGACAAAGTGCAGAGGCGGTTGGAGCGACTGCAGCTGCATCGGGAGTCAGTGGTCGTGGCTCCGTCTACTCGTGTTGCGTGGCGTTCATAGAGGCACTCATCGCTGTTCCATGTGCATGATGCAGAGTATGCGAGCTAGAAGAGCAATACTATCGAAGCCACGAGAAGATCAGCGACGTAAGCGCCTTGGAGTGCATGCTTTGTTGAGGCTAGCGCAGGATGCTCACAGCCTACCTGTATGCTCGCTTGTTGTCCCTCAGATGGAGAGCATTTACCTCGACATGCAGACCCAGCGACTTCGGGTCTCGCCACGCGCAATCGAGCAGGGCTGGGTGGAGGAGATGGAGGAGAAGATGCAGCTGCAGCGCGCAGCGATCACGCAGCTGAAGCTCGACACAATCTTCCGAATCGGTCTGGAGTTCAAGCGGAAAGAGACGCAGCTGCTGGAGTTCCAGCAGCGCATCCGCGATCTTGAGGAGAAGCGACGCAAGGTGAGTCAGCATCTCAAGCCTGAACCGCATGATCTGAGTACTTTGTGGCTATGGTGCTCACCTCTGGTGTACGAAATGGGTCAGTTTGAAGTCTGGCGGGAAGACGAGTTCCTGGACTACTGGGAGGTACGACTGGAGCCTACCGCCGATCTTGCACTTTGTATCTCGCAGGCGTGAATCTGTATGTGTCTGAATGTGGCTCTGAATGACGGCGGATCCTATGTTTGCTCTGTCTCCAGCGCGAGTGCCTGTATCAGCACAAGCAGAAGCTCGTGGAAAAACGCAGGACAGTCGCCGAGCAGCGGCGCAAGTGGGCGATCCGGCGCTATTGCAACAGCGGGAAGCCCGACCAGCGCTGGAGGTGCGGCAAGTGGAGCGACGACGTGCTCGAGCAAGCGAAGCGAAAAGAGATCTTCTGTGTGGCGAACGCCGACTTGCTCGCGACCATCCAGAGCAAGTGGAGGAGGCACCTGGAGGGCGAGAAACCAAGGAGCGACGATGTCGAGGACACGATCTTCGAAGTCAACGATTTGGCCAACCAGGTGTCTCTCGTAGCAACACAAACGCAGATCGAGCAGACGAAGACGATTTTCGATCCTGTCTTCCGGGACATCGAGCAAACGTATCTGCAAATACAGAGTCAACAGCGCAAGCACGACCGAAAGCGCGCGGCTGTCAAGACACGCGAGCTTCGGCTTCGACATTCCCAAGCTCACGAGACCTCGAGCGCAGTGGTAGCAGCCACTAGTCCAGGCAAAGCTGAAAGCAGCCAAAACCGAGAACAGCGCAAGCGGCAGTTGATCCAAGCTGCGAAGATCCCATGGCAGCTGCTGGATCAGCTCGCTGCTGAGCGCCGACACTTGGAGGAGGAGAAAGCCCTGTTCAAAGTGTGGGGGAAGTCCCACATCGCTCTGAAGCAGCGAAAGACTGATGCTACGCAAAGTGCCAATGCCACGCTGTCATAAATACTGTTGCGGTGGACCATTCGTTTGACAATTGATTGCATCGGTGCCTCGCATCGATTCAGCACCTTCCCACTGAGAAAGAGTCTCAGATGGCTGGCTGGGTCTTGCGGCGCGACTTCTTGGCATCTTCGCTCTCGTCCTGATCGAAATCATCGTCGTACTCGTTCTCCTCGTCCTTGGATATGGCTGAGGGCTGTCTGTCCAGTGCTGCAGCTTGGGGCGTACTTGTCGTGTCATTAGCAGCAGTAGCAGGTTCTGTGTCCTTCTCTCCGCTGCTTCGAAGTGGCAGTGGAGTCAGGGTTGCATCTGTCGCTGGTGTCGCTTTCGCGCTGGACACTGGGGTCCGCGCTGATTGAGCCGCAGGTTTCGCAGCAGCATCGGCAGCAGCAGCACTTTCCGCCTGCTTCAACGCATTTGCAGACTGCAAATACGTAGCAGGCGCAGGCGTGGCGACAACAAGACTGTCGCTCTTCATCTCTGCCTTCAAAGACAGCTCTTCCGTGATATCATTTCGCATCGGACTCAAACTCCCGTTGGACTTGGTAGATGGAGTGCTCGGTCTCGAAGCAGGTTTTGGCTTGCTGTTGGCGCCGTTCGCAGACTCCTTGACCTTTTCAATCCAGCTCTCGAGCTCTTTCATAAGCTCCTCACTCTTCTCCAACTTGACTTTGCCCTTCTCAGCGCCTGCGATCGCGTCAGTCGGGCAGAGAACGGTTGGAAGTGAGTACGCCAGCTCAATTGATTCGTACACAGCTGCGCAGATACGTACCGAATGCAAGCGCATAGAGTTTCTTGAGGTTCGCAGTGTCTGCTTCGTAGTTGCCCTTCTTCGTGCCGCCACCTGCAGCCGACGTGATCTCGAGCAGCGACTGGTACTTCTCGATCTGCTCCTGAAGCTCGCTCAGCTCGTCTTCCTTGGAGTTCATGCGATCTGTCACCCACACTATTGAGATGCAGCACAAGCAAACAGTGCAGAATTGCCAAAGTGTGAGTACTCTGTCAAAGCAGAACCTACTTTGGTCGTCCGATCTGTTGGACGTTGCCAACATATCAGTGCAAACCGTACCGTAGCCATCGCGGATCCGCTCGATCTCTTGCTCCTTCTCGTTGTTCTCGGCGAAGAGTTGCTCTTCTTTCTGTCTCGCCGAGTCGCGCTCCTCCGTGACAACCTGCAGCTGGAGCTGCATCTCTTCCTCGGTCTCTTCCAGCGCAGCAATGCGCTGCAGCAGCGACTGGCGCTCCTGCTCTGACTCAACCAGCTTCGCCTCGGTTTCTTGCTGTTTGAGCTCGTACGCCTGTACTTTCGCCTCCATGTTCTCCATCTCGGCCAAACATCGCAGCTCCTTGGTTTGCGCATCCAGCAGCAGCCTCTCACCAGCCGCGGCGCTTGCTGCAGCGGTGTTCGCGGCAGCTGATGCAGCAACAGCCGAGACGTTGGCTTCTGCGTCTTTCAGCTTCTTCTTCCACGCTTCCAGTTCGTCCTGCATCGCCTTCACTTGGCCCTCGAGCTCGACGCTGCTCGATCTGAGTTTCGATTCACTCGCAGCAGCGAGCTCCACGCTCTTCTTGAGCTGCTCTCTCTCAGCCTGGAGCGCCTCGAGTGCGTCCTCGAACACCTTTTGCTTCTGTTTCATGCTTTCCTCCATCGCTACCTCTTTTTCGGTCATGAGCACTCGGTTTTGCTGGAGTTGCGCGTGCAGCTGCGTGCCAAAAGCCTCTTGCTCTTGACGCATCTGTTCCGAGGTCTCGAGTTTCCGTTTAAACTCTTCTACCTGTACGTTCGCAGCCATCAACTCGCCATACATGCTCGCGATCTTGGACTCCTGGTGGCCCTCCTGCTGGTTGTGGTTCTGCAGCTGGGCTTGCAGATTGCCACAGAGCTTCTCGAGGTCGAGCTTGGACTGATCCAGCGCGAGCATCGTCTTCTTCTGCTCTGATTGCTGCAGCGTGAGTGTCTGGATCGTGTGGTGCTGTTCCCCGAGCTTCACTTCGAGCGCCTCGTTCTTCTTCTTCACATCGTCGATCGTCGCCAGTGCCTGGGTGAGCTCTTTCGCGAGCTTCTCGCTCTTCACTCGCTCCTCACTGCATTGTTTCGTCTCATTCTGAAGCTGCTGTTGTAGCTGCGTCTGGCTGGTTTTCAGATCGCCCAGCTCTTTCTCGAAAGCGCCGCACTTTTTCTTCACTGCCACGAGCTCTTCGCCAAGGTTCGTGAGCTCCTCCTGCTTCTCGCGCTCGACGTCTTTCGCCTTCTCCCACGACACTTTCGCGTCGTCCAGCAGCAGCGACGCGGTCGCCGACAACTGCAGGAGCAGCGCGATCGCGTCCGCGCCGAGCGCTTCGAGGTTCTTCACGAGAGCGTCACCCTCACTCGCCTCCTGGCCGAACAGCTCAACCTGAAACAGCGGCAAGTCGTTCCACTCGACGCACGTGATCTTGACGTAGCGACCCGCGACCCCAGCTGCTTGACTTTGCTGCTGATTCTGATTGCTGGGCTCGAGCGGTATCGTCTTGACGCTTGCAGCATCCGAGTTCGCCTCAAAGTCGCCCAGCGCGTGCCAGTCTTTGCCGTTCAGGCTCGTTGAGACGCGGATCTTCTTCACCCAGCAGTCTCGCAGCTTCTTCTCGACGCTGCCAGAAGAGCCTGAGAGATCAGATGGTGAAGTGTCGGACGCAGCAGCTTTAGCATCTGCTCCCTCAGCCGCAGGCGGCGTTGTTGTGGATACTGGCGCTGTGTTGGCGCTCTCGGCGCTGCTGCTGTTCTCTAACGGCACTGGCGTGGCAGGACGGTGCTGGATCGCGTGCTCCATGGCCACCAGCGCAAAGTAGTTCAGGAACTTGAGCGTGTCAGTCGGTTCCTTGCCTGCCGTGATGTTGGACGCCGTCGCCGCAATGACCACGCTCGACTCTGCTGCGCCTGACTCGCTCTCATGGCGCTTCCTGTACGCCTCCTGGACAAAGTCGAGGATCTTTGTGAGGAAGTCGGAGCGCTCGGTCTTTGAAACCAGTTGCGAGTAGTCTCGCTCACTAGCGCTGAAGAGCTGCGCTGCAAAGCCCGTGTTCTGGATGATCGTCGAGATGATGTCGTGCAGGAACCGCACGGGCGGCCGCGCAAAGAGTTTGGTCGGGACGATCGTGGTCTTGAGCAGGTCTGCCCACGAGATGACGTTGCCCAGGATCTCGTGCGTTGTCTCGTGCTCACCCGAGATCTCGCACAGCTTGTACTTCGCCCGTTCTATCCGCAGCTCCTCGGTGGGTTTCAGCACAAACGTGCTCACAGCATTGTCGGAGCTCGCCTTGCTGCCGCCTTCACCAGCAGCTATCCCATTCAGTGCTGCGGCGCTGCTCGACGGGTGCGGCACGCCGACAGTGCCGGTGAAGCAGCCGCCTTTGATCGCAATCGAGTGAAAGAACCGCGGCAGCTCGAGATCCACGAGCAGCGATGGAGCTTGGTCCTGCTCATCAGGTAGCCAGTACTGCGCGCTGTGCATGCGCGTGCACTTGGCGTCGCTCTTCTTGGACGACACGACGAGACTCTCATCGTAGATCAGCTTGGACTCCATCCCCAGAGGCACAGCGTCTCCCTTCGGCACGTAGAGCAGCGCTGCGCTCGATTTGCCAGCGGACTTTGAACTTGGCTGGTTGCTGTCCACGTCCCAGTACTTTCGCCAGGTTTCCGCCACCGCGAGTACTCTCTTTTTCGTCTCCAGCCACATGTCGCCTCCGCCAATGTCGTCACTGTTGCCGCCACTTTGCTCCGGAGTGCTCTCTTTCGTCACCGCTGAGCTCAGAGGACCAGCCTTTGCTAACGAACTCGCGATGTGCTGGTCGATATACTTGGTGAACTGCGTCGTGACCTGGTGGAAATTGAACACGCGCTTCCGCTCACTCTTGACAAACGCCACAAGGTTCGCGCGCTGTGTTTGCACCATCGAGAGCGTGATCGCGAGCCCCTTCTCGCGCTCCTCGAGCACCTGCTCGACCTCTTTCGCGGCATTCGCTGCAGGTTTCACCTGTGGTGCTGTCGCAGCGGTAGTAGCTGTCCCTACTGCTGAGCCTGAAGCAGCAGTGCTCTGGGGTTTTGCTCCTGCCGTCGCCCTGATCTTCGCGCGGTGCTCCTTGAACCGGATGATCTCGCTCGTCATGTCGTTGATCAGCGCGCTGCTCTCACAGACAAGCTGGTGCTCCAGCGCCAAGAGCTGCGTGCTCTCCTGGTGGATATTCTGCAGTTTATTGCACAGCTGACTCGCTGTCATGTGGAACGACGCCGCCGAGTCGTCTCGCTTCGCTGTGTCATTGGCATTGCCAGCAGCAGCAGTGCTCGAGCCTTTCCCGTCGACCGGAAGACTGCGCTTGCTCCACTGGTCCACGTCCTTGTGCAGCGCGTCCTTGAAGACCATGATGAGTGTCCGGTGGTCCTTGCTCTCGCTCTCGAGCGTCTTCATCTTGGCGGCTTTCTCCAGCCATCTCTCCTCTGTTGAGCTGCAGCCTGTCGCGCCAATGACCCCCGACGGCGAGCGATCTAGATCCCTCAACGCTCGGAGCATGAGCTCAATGTCGCCTTTCTCCTCGAGCAGTTTCCACTTTCGTGTGCGCTCTTCGCGGATTTTCTGGTCCGCGAGCGCTTTCTCCTTCGCCAGGCGCTTGCGCTCGAGCTCGTGCTGCTTGGAGAGCTTCGCCTTGTCCTCCCACGTCTGCAGACGGATGCGGTCCATCTCCTGGATCTGCTTCTCGTACGCCTTGACGATCTCGTCCTTCTCCTTCGGGTCGAGCCCGAGCGTCACCTCGGTCTGCTCCGTGAGCTTCTTCTTGAGCGCCGCGATCTCCTCGTTCAGCTGGCTGATCTGGCTCGACGCCTCGTTCTTCTTCGCGTTCACCTTGATCGACTTGGCGCGGCTCGCATACTTCAGCGTGCTCAGCGTCTCCGGGTAGTTGATATTTGCCGGCGAGAGCGTTGCGAGCATCGAGCAGAGACTGTTGCCGCCAAGAGACTCCTGGAGCACGCGCGTGAGCTTGGAGTTGCGATACGGGATGAACACTTTCTTGCCCGTGCGTGAAGCCTCGACGAGCGCGTTGATCACGTTGCCGAGTGCGCTGAGGCTCTTGTTGATGTTCGCGCCTTCTTTCAGCCGGTCGCCCTGAGCTCCAGTCGACGCTGCGCGCTCGGAGCCCGCGAGATCGACCAGGTTGATCTTGGCGAAGATGTTCTTGCTCTCATCCTCCTGATCCTTCTGGTGGATCTTGATCACGAAGATTGAGTGCGAGCGCGAACTCTCGGAGTTCATCTGCGTGTACCCGACAGTTCGAGCGCCAGCGCCTTGCGCCATGAGGTCGATCACCTCTTCGCGACTCTCTACCACACGCTCCTGGAGATCCTTCACGTAGATGCCTAGCACCGAGTGCTCCTTGATCTCGAGCCCGCCTTTGGTCTTCTTGCCGTTGCCGCTCGAGTCGAGTAGGTCATAGATGATCTCGTTGTAGATCTCAAAGAACGAGCACTCGACCAGGAAGAGCTTGTTCGGGTCCTGCTGCTTCTCGACGCTAATTCGTTCGAAGATTGACTTGTTCATGCGCGGGATGAGCCCTTCGAGCGCCTCGCTGCCGCTCACGCCGCTCATGCTGAACGTCTTGCCGCTGCCCGTCTGGCCGTACGCAAAGATCGTGCCGTTGTAGCCGCCGAAGGCGCGATCGAGGATCGGCACGCCGATGTCCTGGAACACGCTCTCCTGCGCCGAGTCGCAGCCGTAGACGAAGTCGTAGCCGAACTGGTGCTTCTCGGACGGATTCTCCAGGTTGGTGAGCACGGCGTTGCCGTTCTCGGCCGTGAAGCACGACACCGCCTGCTCGCGGATCTCGCGCTCGTTCATGGGTCGGCAGCGCACGGCCACGCGGATGTTCTCGGCTTCTTTCTCATCGGACTTCATGGCTTATGTGTTGTGTTGTGTGAGTCTTGCTAATGGATGGCACAGGCGCACGTGGAGATCATCACCACAGCAGCAGCAGCAGCAGCAGTAGGATGGCGAAGAAGGGCACAAACAGACGAGAACGAGTGAATGTGCCTCTTTAGCGCAGGCGAGGATGATCAAAAGCGCGAGACTATTAGCAGGCGAGAGCGTCGATTGAGAGTGCGGATGGGCAGAGAAACGGATGGAAACGGCTTACTGCCTCCAGTTTGGCTCACAAGCGCCTGCGTGGCTGGACAGCCATTGAGTGACGACGCGACGCAACTCGCCTGGACGCCACGCAGAGCACACGACGATGCAAGTGCGAGACGCCGAGACGGGCGAGCTGCTCGTGCTGCGCTCACCAGAGCCGCTCTCGGCGTCAAAGTCGCCTGCACGGCGAGCTGTCGCTGTCGCTGTCCACGCCCCTCCCACCCAAGCAGAAACCCAGTCAAAGCGCAAGCTGGGCGACAACGTCGCGTGGCAGCACAAGCAGCTCGATCGAATCGAGGTACTGAACCAACTTCCTCACACTCATTTGGACGCACGCCCTCGCTGTTCACCGAAACGTCGCGTGTGGATGTGTGCATGTAGTAGAAATCGGATAAACGCGCTCGCGACTCGATTGAGGGCGTACGCCAAGAGCTGCGACGCCGCGACATCTCGGACATTGTCAAGCGGCAGCTCGAGGCAGAGCTCCTCGACCGCATGAAGACGCAGTACGCCGAGCAGCTGCAGCGCATGGTCGTTGAGGAGATTGAGCGCGAGATCGAGCGCGAGGTGCAGTTGCGGCTCGAGATGTCGGCGCTCGCGAAGCAGCGGCTCACGAGGCGCCATGAGATGGAGCGCGCGTTCTACAAGCAGCAGCTCGAGCGCGTGCGTGCCGAGTGTGAGCTGAGCCTCACAGCTGCCATGGCGCAGCACAACTTCCTTCGGTAGTCTGACGCCAGGTGGACAGCAGTCCGTTTGATGCAGTGGCAAGAGCATCGATAGTCTGTTGTCCGTATAGCCAAACGTGCGGCTCATTCAGCCTCATGGCAACCGACTTCATCGTGGATATCATATGACCTCCCTCGGTTTCGTCACGCCCAGGTTTGTCTGCATGTGACGAAACCGAGGGAGCCGCAGGGCACAGCTTTTCCAACTCGCTGTATTTTCGATACAAAAGCGATTTCCCACAGTCAGTCGATCAGCCCAGGCGCGACGCAGAAACAACGCTGGGAGCGAGCCCACGTTGCATGCAGGTGACGAGACGTTCTTGGATGTCAACGCGGATGCGCAACCAATGGCGTTTGGTATCAACAGCCACGATGCAGTCGCTCTCAGCTCGTGGGCGATGCTGCCGATGAGTTCTCGATACAAAAATGCGCAAACTGAGGTCTCCATTTGTTTTCTGATACAAAAATGGAGCTCAGCTCACCGTTTGTTTTCCGATACAAAAATAAGCGAGATGGTTCCGAGTATCACCCTCGATGCTGTCCACATCTCGCGCTCGATTTACTTTCCCCCGCGAAAAGCGATATGCCGCAAGCGCCATTCATTCAACTGTGATTCGAGCTCTCCACACAAATTCAAAAGCGCGCGAGATCGATCGACCGACCGCCCGCTCGTCCGGGTCCATTCGCCAACTGCTCCGCCAGCCCAGCGCTCGCCTCATAGAGAGACGCTGACACACCGCATCCATACACATACACACACACACACGCAGTCAGCATGTCGAACGAGCTCGTGGCCGTGGAGAACGGCGCGTCCAGCGAGATGGTGCTGCTGGCCATGCTGCCGCACGACGACCAGGTGATGATGGTGCAGACTCCGGCGCTGCGCACGATCGGCGACCTCGAGAGCTTCATCAAGGAGGAGTACCGTCGCGTGTTCCCCAAGAAGGCGTCGTTGCACGCGGACGCGCGCATCCAGAAGTGCGTCACGATGGACAAAGTGCTGAACCGGCGCAAGCAGCCGCACGACGGCAACAGCCAGAAGCAGCACCAGCGCCACTGCTTCGTCGAGCTCGCCAAGAACGTGCAGGTCGGCAACGTCTTTGAGAACATGGAGCAGATCTACATCGTCACGGACGCTGCGAGCCACAAGCAGCAGACGCAGAACCCGGCGCAGCAGCAGAACCAGCAGCAGAACCAACAGCAGAACCAGCAGAGCAAGAAGAACAAGAACAAGCAGCCGAATGGACAGACCCCGACGCCGCCGACGACGCCAAAGCAGCCGTCTGCAGCTGTGCAACAGAAGGAAAAGGTGAAGGCTGTCGAGCCGACGCCAGCCGTGCCTATCGTGAAGCCAACCGCTGGCAAGAGCGAGGAGAAGTCGGCGGAGCAGCAGCAGCAGAAGAAGAAGAAAGCGAAGGAGCAGGCGGATGCGCCAGCTTCTGCTACTTCAGTGACGGCTGCGCCAGTGAAGAAGGCGAAGACTGCCGTCCCAGCGCCTGCTGTCACTGCTGAGAAGTCGAAGGCTGCTAAGGCTGTCGTCGCGCCAGTTGCCGCGGCGGCAGAGACCGAGAGCGCTGCGTCCCAGAAGAAGGCTGCTCGCACGCGCAAGGCCGCTGACTCGGAGTCCAGCAGCAGCTCGCCTGATGTCGACGAAGCCGAAGCCGCCAAGCCAGTGAGCACACCGCCAGCGAAGAAGGCGAAGGTGTCGCCAGCCGCTACTGCGAAGGAAACTGCTGCTGCCACCGCCAGTGCGAAGGGCGAGACGGCGACGACCAAGTCCCCGAAGACGACGCTGAAGGCTGTGGAAGCCAAGAAGGCTGCTGCTCCAGTGGCCACCGTCAAACCCACGAAGGAGTCCAAGACGCAGGCAGAGAGTAGCGACACGTCGTCTGGTTCGGACGCCGTGCCAGCTGTTGTTGCTCCGCGCAAGACGAAGAAGAACGCTGCGGCTGAGAGCACCGAGTCGGTGGCTCCGCCAGCGAAGCGCGCCAAGGTCGCGGAGGAGAAGCCTGTGGCGAAGCTCACTGCCAAGGCGAAGAAGGAAGCCGCCGCCGCCGCTGCTGCTGCTGTGAAGAGCGCTGAAGAGCAGACGGAAGCGCGTGCTGCCAAGTTGACGCCAAAGGAGAAGAAGGAAGCTGCTACTGCTGCGAAAGCCGCTGAGCAGACGAAGGATACCGAGAAGCCAGTGAAGCTCACTGCCAAGGCAAGAAGGGAAGCTGCCGCCGCTGCTGTTGCTGCTGCTGCTGCGAAGGAGACCAAGCTGTCTGAAGATGATGATGCTACGGACGACCAAGTGCCAGTGCCAGTGGTGCCCGCTCCAAAGAAGCGCGGTCGTCCTTCAAAGGCTGATATTGCTGCCAGAAAGGCTGAAGCCGACAACGACGAATCGTCCATGCCAGCGTCCCCCGCTGTCGCTGAGCCAAAGCCTGCGGCGGACGCGAAGCCGGTGCGTCGTACATTCAAGGAAACGCTCGCTGCGGCACGAGAGCGCATCGAGGCGGAGAAGGCGAAGAAGGTGACTGCGACGCCCGTTGCTGCTTCTCCTATCAAACCAGCTGCAGTCGTGAAGGCGGCCAAGCCGGCGCCTGTGGTCGCTGCCAAGCCTGTGAGCACTGTCAGCGAGTCGACGACGGACGACTCGGACTTTGAGGATGCGATCCCTGCATCCGCGCCAGTCCAGAAGAAAGCGCCAGTGAAAGCCGCCAAGGCGTCCCCAAAGGCTGCCAAGTCGGCGCCAGTTGTCGCTGCCAAGAAGGCTGAGGAGAGCTCGAACAGCGATTCTTCGGACGACGAAGAGCTCGACTACTCGCAGAGCCTGCTCGCGGACTTGACGGGCAAGTATTAGAAGAAGATCTTCCTCCTCACTGCGTTCACGATCTCTGGGAGCGCGCGTGGGTGGGTGATGTTGTTGTTTGTAAAGTGGAAACGCAAGATGCATTTATACTGATGATTGATCTCTGTTGCTCGTCGTCTGGTTTGTGTGCGTGTTGATAGACTCGGTTAAGGGGTCTGGTGCCGCTGCGATTGCTCCCCCTGCTGCTGTCACGCCGCCATCGTCGCAACCAGCAGCGAAAGTGTCGGCATCGGAGAAGAAACAGTCGCGCATCACGAAGAAGAAGTCCACAAAGCTGACTCTGCCAGCTGACGACGATGACGACGACCATGTTGTGCCGGAGAGCTCCCAGGACGAGCTAGCGTCGGATCTCTCGCAGGAGTTCTTCCCAGAGCTATCACAAAAGGGTAAGCCACGATTGTCTGGTGGTGTCCGTCCGCACTGTCCGTGCTGGAACACTTGCAGATGGGTCTGAATGCCTAACGTGTGTGTGTCGTGTCGCACTGACCTGATCATTTAGCTGTGACTGGCTCGAACTCGAATAGCGTGCTGCTCTCGTCGCTGTCGAAGAACCGCTTCTCGCTGGGCAACATCCCAGTCGCCAAGCTCAAGAAATCGTCCAAGAATCCGTTCGCGACCTCGTCATCGCCGTCGCCTGCTATCGGCGCTTCGCCTGCAAAGGCTAGTCAGGACAAACCGAAGAAGCGCGGTCGCCCTGCAAAGGTCAAGCCATAGAGTGTCAGCGAGTGGGTGACAACCTGCCTCGAGCCCCGACCGAGTTTGCTGAAACGAAGGTAGAGTGAGCGACTAGAGAGAGGAAGGCTGCACATGCTCGAGGCGCTTGCTTGTTCTGTTGGTTCGGCTCCGTTGGCTCGCGCTGGGGACTCTCGATGGGTGTGGGTCCTAAAGTCGATCGTCTCTTTTTTCGTGTTTCTTTCTATAATCAAAACTGCTGCCTGCGAGAACCACCCACCCACACACACACACGATTTGAACGCGGCACGAAGGACAAAACGCACGCGCTGCTCAGGGCAGGATGCCGTTCGTCATGCGCTGGAATACATCGTACTGGCGCGTGCGGTAGCTGTTGTGGCTGCGGCGCACGAGCTGGAGCACGTGCTTGATCACCTGGCTCTGGTTCAGGTTGAGCTGGAACAGCCGCTTCGTGGCGCTCAGGATGTCTCGCGGGTTCTGCGAGAGGAAGCACGGGCACGACGACTCCTGCGCCATGATCGCGATCATCATCAACACCGTGTCCGCATGTTGCTGGTGGAGAGTCACACACGAGAAAGGAGTTAGTTCTGGTGCACAGTCCATGCTCTATCACACGCAAAGAGCAAGACAACCGCACCTGAAGCGCCAGGAAGCCCTGGATGAGGAAGATCACGTACGCCTTGAAGTACTCGGACTGCGTGCCGCCCATCGCCTCGACCATCTCTGCTGTCAGCTTGAACGGCGCGGTCTCGAGACTGAATCGCCCGCCAGGCGCAATGCCCAGGATGAAGCCGTAGTCGATGTGCACGACGTGGCCGTCGCTGTCGATCATGATGTTGCCGTTGTGCCGGTCCTTGATCTGCAAGAAATAGCACGCGAGCGAGTACGCGGCCATGCTCCGCACAAAGTTCGTCATCGCGCTCTTGTACATGGGCGAGTCCACTTCGCCGTACGTCTTCAGGAAATGGTTCGCAAGCGTCGTGTACCCGCGCCGCTTCTTGAGCCCATCGAGCGACGTGGCGTCCTTGATGTACTCAATCATCCCCGTTGAGGCGGACGTCGCGATGATCCCGTAGGGCAGCAAGCGCAGCGGCAGGTCGGCGCTTTGGAAGATGTCCTGGAACTGGCGAATGAGCTGCAAGCAGAGCACTTCCTGGCGAAGGTCGTCATTCGACTTGACGATGAACGCGACGCAGTCCCAGATTTCAGACTGGCACAGATCCATGTGGCGCGACGACATGCGCAGCCGCTCCTTCTTCTCCTTGAAGCTCTCGCCGAACGCGCTCTCCTTCGCAATGTGGCGCTGCATTCGCTTGTCGAGCACGTATTCGTGGATGATCTCCATCTGCTCCTTCAGCGTCGCCAGGTCCTCCCGGAGTCTGTCCGCGTCTTCAATGTCATCGCGGGAGAAGATGTGCTTCTGTATCGCTTCTTCGACCGAGTGAAGCGCGCCGAGGGCTTCGTCGGGCTTGAACTTCTCCATGAATGTTCCTTTCTGCGACGGCGACAAGGTGGACCGCTGGTCGTCACCTGACAGGTTCGACGTGTCCGCTTGGTACGCTGAAGACTGGCGCTGTTGCCCGTTCGAGGTGCTCGGGGACGATGGTAGTGACAGATTCGCGCCACCTGCGCCATTATTGAGGCTTGAGCCGCCAGCATATGCGTCCTTCCCAGCTCGGGGACTGAACGCCTCAGCGGTTGAAGGATGATCGTGGGAACCAGCGCGAGATTTCGAAGCGGGAGACTTTGCGTCTGTTTTCTTGATCAAGTCTGCAGGATTCCTGGTTGGCTTTGGCTTGATGGTCGTCGAATCGCTTCGGAGGCGATACGTAGTGCTTTCACTCGCTGTGAACCCTGTTGGAATGTTCACGGCAGCCGTAGTTGAGCTGGCACCGGAACTTGGTGACGTTTGCGTGGGTTCGATCGCTCCCGAGTCGATGAGCTCGCTGCCGAGCCACAGCGCGTGCGCTTCGTCAAAGACGATCTCGTTCTGAGTCATCCAGGACACCACGTCCTTGCCGGTGAACACGCCCTGGGACGTCGGCGAGTCGGCGAGCATGCTGACTTCCAGGTTTTGCGCCATGCGGATGAGCTGATCCTTCGTGAACTTCTCAACTTCGTTGAACAGCGGACTCGAGTTCCTCTGAGCGTACGCCTGCGCTTCGAGCACTTCGCCCTCGCTCGCAGAGCGCTTCTTCCGACCAGTCAGCGTGTCCGAGATGTCGGCGATGATCGAGTCGAGCGACTTTGTCGTCGTCGTCACCAACGAACCGGAGCGACGGCGGCGTATCTTGGTGGCCTTCTTACTCTTGCTCGTCACCACAATCGCTGGCGGCGGGTTCGACGCCACGCGGTCGCGCGCTTCCTCGAGCTCTTCGGCGTCCAGCTCTTCTTCGTCAATCATGTTTGCGCGGCTGCCGTTCAAGCTCACGATCGCGTGCTTGTCTTCGTCAGCGCGCGACGCAACCTCGGACGACAGCGTGCCGCCGTGCTCGCTGAGAGTGTTAAGCTCGAGCGCTTGGCCGATGTCGCTGCTCGTTGCGAGCTCAATAGCGCTCTTCGAAGCTGCTTCGGGAGCAGACTCCTGTTGGATCTCGCTAGAATCCGTTGGGGTGGTGGCTTCGTAGCTCCCATTGACAAACTCGTCGAGGGTCGCGCCTTGTGTGCTCGCAGTCACGGACCTCGCTCGCTGCATCCAGTAGCTCTTGCCTGCTAGGTACGTGAGCATCTCGACTTCGAAGAACACGAGTGTCGGTGCTCGCGCGCGCGTTGTGAACACCGTGCCTTCATTCCTCGCGATCGTGATGAACCGCTGCAGCGGATCTTCGCACGTGCCAATGGGACAGAACGCCTCCTCGGGCAGCTCGAGTTTCTGCAACTCGACCTTCAGTTCGGCTTTGCGTTGCTCGGGCGGGCTGTGGCGCAGACGCTCAGTCATATCGCAGAGCTCTTCGACGAACTTGAGCTGCGTACTAAACACACGCCACTCCATTCCGCTCTCATCCGGCAGTCGACTTGGTACCATGAGCCTGCTGCCATGCAGGAACTCGGGCGGGATCGAGCACGCGGTGATCGCTTCGCAGAGTTCGCCCAGCGGACTCACGCTCGCCTTGCTGGCTGGCTGCGAGGTTGTAGCGCGCACAAGCACGTGCAGTCTGTCAAAGAGACACGTGATCATCTGCGCCTGGAGCTCCGGTGCCGGCACGTCGCGATCGACCTGGAAACGCCACTCTTGCTGCGAGATCTGCATCTCCAGGTTGATCAGCAGCAGCTTGCACAGGCTGAACTTGCGGAAGAGGTAGTCTGGGATGAGCAGCTCGGACTGGCCAAAGCCCCAGCCGCAGCTGTCGTCGATCGCGGCGCGCGTGAGCCAGTAGATCGACGTCGCGAAGCGGATGTGCAGCTGCGCGGCGTAGCAGATCACGCGGAAGAGCAGCGCCGCCTTGATGTTGTTGCGCGACCAGTCGACCGTGAGCCACATCTGGAAGAGCTGCGGCAAAAAGAACTCAAAGTCCGGCAGGTTCGTGCCCGCGAGCTCCAGCAGCTTGGTCACGACTTGCGCGTACGCTTCGTCGCAGCCGTGGCGGTGGAGATGCAGCACTTGGATGATGTCCGAGATGCCGAACGCGTTGTCGTTGAACAGCGTCTGCAGCGCCTCGACCTCTTCCTCGTCTGCCTTGGACAGCAGCGGCTTCTTCACGCCGGCTCCACCTTCTAGCTGCAGCGCAGTGTTGAGACGCTGCAGGAGCATGGCGAGCCACACGATGAACCGCTGCACGCGGTAGCAGCCTGTGCAGAGCCGCACGCTGTCGTTGATCCCGAAGTGACGCAGCGTCGCGAAGCGCAGGCTGTGGTCCGAGCAGACCGAGCCGCCGCAGTTACGGCAGTGGTGCTGGCGCTTGGCGCTGTCGAAGCGCATGCCGCAATTCGGGTGCGAGCAGCTCGGCTGGTTCTTGAACGCCGGCCGCGCGTGCTTCTTGCTGTCGGCAGCAAAGCCCAGCCCGCCGAGCGTCAGCAGCATGATGTCTGGATGCGAGTGCGCCTGACTGCACCACTTGCCGACGGCCAAGGCGCCGCCCGCGAGCGCTCCCTGGATGTACGCGAGCCAGTTCTTCTTGTCCTCCTCCGAGTCCGCGTCGACGTTGAACACGGCGCCAGTCGTGAAGTAGAGCTTGAACGAGTTGCGGTACGTGTGCCAGAGCCCTTTGCCATCCCAGCTCTCGACTTTCTGGATCTCGGCGCTGAACGCCGCGTTGATGAGCGAGCTCGCCGTGTCGCGCGTTGTGAAGCGGCAGAAGTTCACGCCCACGCAGCGGCAGTAGAAGCGCTTCATGCGGTGGTACGTCAGCCCTTCATCGCGCATGCTCAGGTACCCTTTCATGCCATAGCCGTCAACCTCCGCGCCGAGCGGATTCGTATCCGCTGCTGCTGTCGTCGATGACGACGAGGAGGACACTGGTGCTGCGGGCGTCGCGGACGTCGCGGTCTCGGACGTCCGCTCCTGCGACGAGTGCTGCGACGCATTGCGTGCGCTGCCTCCGTCGACGCTGTCGGAAGCAGTAGACAAGGGCGCTGCGTCCGCGTCCACCGAGTCGTCGCCGTCGTTGCTCTCCCCTTCTTCCTCCACGACCGCGTCCACGACAATGCTGATGCCCAGGCTCGCGTCGACTTGCGTCACTCCGTCAGCGAGCGTAGTCGTCCGCAGCCCCACGCCGTCGCTGTCGGCGCTGCCACTGTCGGCGCTGCCAGATGCAGCTGTTGCTGCCGCTGCGAGAGGCGCTGCGCTCTCGTCCGCCCCCATGAGCGCGCCGCCGTCTTCTGCGGCGCTCGGCGCCGCGAGCGTCGTCATCGGCGCTGTGCTTTTCCGCTTGTTTCGAATGCAAGCCGGAGAGCTCGAAACGAGAACAGCAGCTGACTATTTTTGTGTGGGACACGTCACGCTCGGGATAAAAAAGAGTGGGAAACCGGGCAAACGCTATTTGTTCCAGCCTGTCCAAGCGAACGAGGACTGAGGTGTTGATGTGATGGCGGTGGTATGAGTCGTGAGAGCTTCGCATTGACCAGAGGCTCGCATGTGCCGCTGTTCATCGCACAAAGCACACGCAGCTTCGCCAGGCGACCATTCGGTAAACCATCTGCATCTCGTTGGTAGCGAGCGCTTCACGTTGATCAGTCGCAAATGCGCGTTCCTTGAATGTCGTGACTTATGTTCCGCCCCTACGAACGCTGCTCTTCGCGGTGCGCTGGGCCAACGAAAACAGATGCAACACCCACACGACTGAGAAAGTCGGCGTGCGCACAGCTCGCATCGCATCGTGCAATCTCGTAAACCTTGTAGGATTCGCCTTGAGATGGCGACAGTCGCACAATACTACCAATTGCAGTCACTGCAAGTTGACATTTTGGCAATAACATAAATACTGTTAAAGTAGTCTATAATGGCACTTATCTCAGCCCGTTTCAACTTTTGATGATCCAATTCTAGCAGTATTTATCACGACTCAGGTAGTTTTAATATCGAGGAGCAAGGAAACTCGCCTCGTTCCTCGATCAACCTCTCTCGAGCCGCGGCCATCCTCATGTTCCCACTCAGCTTGAGCTTACTGTGCCGAAAAGCTCTCCGCTTTGAGCACCTTGGGGAGAACGATCACCAACTCCGGGATATTCTCTGCTGAGATTTGCTGAACAACAGCCTGTTAAACCCGAGCGTGAGATATTCGCAACTGTCGATTCCCCGAAACTTGCCGGACTGGGACACAAATCGATATGTCGCCTCTCCGCTGGAGACATGTCGCCCCTCCCGCTAGGCTCAAAATCGAGGAATGCGCTGCAAAATTCAGGAATGACGTCTCCAACAGCAGTTGGGAATCTCGTGGGAGAGCGCAATAAAATCGAACCAGACGGCGGCCGAAGGAACGAAGGGGGGACGACGACCACTCCTCACCAGCGCTCTCGCTCGCCATCGACAGCAGCAGCGCACAGCAGCGGCTCATTGAGTGGCTGCGTACGGAGCGCGAGCGCCTCTCTGTCTGTCTATCTATCTATTAACAGCAGCAGTACGGAGCCGGGAGCCATGACGACCGCGGCGACGTTGAAAAAGAAGCGCCGCAAGATGAAGCAGATGCAGGGGCTGCTCCTGCTCGCGCGGCCGCAAGCGCAGGCTCAGCTCCCGACGACTGGCAAGGCGCTCTTCGGCGTGGCGAAGAAGGTGCTCGTGGTGCTCCAGCCGCAGCAGCTGCAGCTCGCGTACTCGGCGCAGGTACCTTCTGATCGCTTTGTAAACCGAGCAGGGAATGTGGACGTGGCTTCATGGCTCACGCATTTGTACTGTGCATGCCTATGTGAATGTGTGTGTGTGTGCGGGACGGCAGGAAGACCAAGACATGACGCACATCCTCGGCCGCATCGACCTCCGCAGCGCGCAGCTCGAGCAGCTGCCGGATGGCTTCATCATCCACGAGAACGGCTCTGACAAGGTACAGCATCCGTTTTGCAAGCTCTCGCGTGGCTTTATGGGAGTTTGTGTCGCGTAGAGAGAGAGAGGATCGCCAATGGTTAACCACTCTTGTGTCCGCTGCTCGGTTGCTATTTGGTGTATGTGTGTGGGGGGTGAAATAGAAATTCAAGCTCCAGGACCGCGACAAGGCGACGACCGACGCGTGGTTCTACGGCGTCTACGCGGCGATCACCGAGTTCGCGCGGCTGCCGATCCCTGCGAGCGAGGACCACTCGCACCGCTTCTCGGCCGTGCTCAGCATGAGTCTGCTGGACGAGGCCACGCAGGAGCTGGTACGGATGTTTGGAGCTTGGGGACGGGCGACTAGTAACCGCTGTGTGGTACTCACTACAGCCCTCGTTATCGTTGTTTTTTGTGGACTGGACAACGCAGGAATTCGAGCTGTCGTGCCAGCTGACGCTGCCTGCGCGTCCACTGGAGAAGCCGAGCATCCGATGGAAGACGTGGAAGACGTTTGCGCAGCTCCAGACGTTCGATGAGTACGACGCGAATGGTTATCGAAGGTAGATGTTGCGACAGATTGGTTCGTTGCTAACTGACTCTGTTGTGACGACATGCAGTGAGCTGCGCGCTTCGTACGGGTCGTTCATGAAGAAGCTGCTGTTCCCGAGAGAGCGCAAGCGCGACTCGCTCTTCGGTGGTCTCCGCAAGAAGCACACGCAGGAGCTCAAGGAGCAGCAGCTGGCGCTCTACGTCGAGAAGGTCCGGATGCGTGCGTTGCTGGTAATCTTTGTGGACTTTGGAGTGATCGGATCCTTGCGAACGCGTTGCATGTCCTGCTAGGTCTTTGATATCCCAGGGGTGTCGTCCGAGGCATTCTTCCTCGCCAAAGTCAAGCAGTTCCTGGGCTTCGACTCATTCTTCGAGATCAAGGTACGGCAGCCGTTTCGTAGGCGATGTCTATCGTTGAGTATTTCTTTTGTGCGTGACTGAATGATGCGTGTGTCATATCACGCAGCAGTTGCCAGTCGAGCAAGAGCCCACGAACCAAATCGAACCTGACGCGCAGTATGTGGCTCCAGTCAACCCAGTGAACGACGAGAACGACGAACCGATTCTTTCGCGCCACCAGGACGCGCAGTTCAACAGCGAACCTGTTTATTCCCTGGAGCGACGAAACTCGTTGTCGTACGATTTCGAGGTTCGTATAGTCTTGATGTTGCAAGCGCGCTGCTGGTGACTCTGAGTACGCGTCTCACGCTCTGTCTCTGCCTGCTGTTGCTAGAATCGCCGCTCCAGTCTCCAGGCGATCGACAATCTGCCGGCGTCACTCTCACGAAGCAGCAGCTCGCAGCAATTGGACGACGTCGGCACGGAGTACGTGGAGATCGTTCCAGAGACAGACCCGAAGGCTGCCAAGAAGCTCCACAAGAGTATCATCAGCCGTGTCCGCGAGCTTGTCGCCCACGATGACGATCGCGTGCAAGAGTTCCAGGACCAGACCAGGTACTTTGGGCGAGACGAGATCTCGACGACAGAGTACTGTGCGTTCCTTCTCGGGGCTTTCGGCTCGAAAGAGTGCTGCCAGCTGATCCCCATGATGGCGAGACTGCTCCCCGACGACGACAAGCGCAACGAGCTCATGGACGGACGCTCGGCGATCTGGCGACGGACGATCCGGCGCAACCGCAGACGATCCAAGCAGTTCTCGGAGAGCGTCGTGTTCCAGCAGCAGCGCAACGAGGTGGTGCACGAGACCGTGGTGCACAAGATGCGTCCCAAGTCGGACAGTTTGACAGGGTTGCAGTGGTACCAAGAGAAGGACGTAAGCCACGCTCCGTCGCGCAACTCGATGGTCGAGTCCCCGAGTCCAGCACTGTTCCTGCCGCGCAGCACAAGTGGCAGCATGGCCGGCGGCAACCAAGAAAGCGGGATCGACACGGCGCCGCCTTCGTACAAGAAGCCGCTGCTGGACCCTCGCCGCAAACTGCAGCATCGCGCGTCCTTCGGGATGCTGAACGAGGGTGTGTCGGATCCGATCCAGGAGGAGAACCCGACGTCCTTGGATTCGGACGACGACGACGAGAATCCGCGCAGCAGCAGCAGTCGTAGCTTCTCGACTGCTGCTCACAGCCGCGGAGGAGGAGCTCCTGTGTCGCTTGAACGGAAGTCGTCGCTCGCTGGCAGTCGGTGGATCCGCAATTCTCAGAACCGCCTGTCCAACGTGAGCTCTGGTGAAGAGCATCCCTACGCAGACTTTGGCGACGAGCACGAGCGCAACAACGCAGCGGACTACAAGCACCGTCGCTCGAGTCTCAAGACCGAGCTCGAGTCTGCGCCGCCGCCTGCCGAGGAAGAGAACCCGGTTTTGGCGCGCCTGAAGAAGCAGGGAGCGATTAATTTTATGATGCGTTAATGGATATGTGGCGCCTGTGCATGCTGAGTGAGTGGCATGCACAGAGAGCTCGCTTGCTTGTCTGTGTGTTTAGTGTATCCGTTTCGCGAGCTGCGATCGTGGTTCTCTTGCTCGCTCGCATTGACTCACTATCTTTAGCATGTTCGTGAGAGTGCAGGGGCGAAGATGGACAGACCGCAGCGCCGAGGCTCTTCTCATTTCGAGCGAGCGCGTCGAGACGAGCCAACCGCGCAGGCGTGGGCTCACTAGCTAGAATCTCGCTTCGGTATGGCGGCGGTGACGAGTGAGGAGCTGAAGAGCGCGTGGCAGAAAGTGAAGAGGTCGAAGGCGCTCCCGGATGTACGTGCCCAGAGTCCCCGCTCGGTTCAATCTTTCCGAGGCTCCTGGATGGCTGCAATCGATCTGAATGTGGGACACTCTCCCTCGCACATGCGTGCATTCTTTAGCCTCCGACGATCAAGCTGCCGCTCTTCAGCGCCAAGACGCCGATGAAAACGCGACTGGCGGCGATCCAGCACGTGATCGCCACGCTCGAGTAAGCTTGAGAATCCTCTGTTTGTGGTGTGCTCGCATTGTAACCACGCTACTCTTCTGTGCCAACCTTCTGCAGATACAACTACACCGGCACGCTGTACTTTGACGTGAACAAAAACCGGAGCTTCAAGAGCATCGTGTCGACCGCGAAGGACATTATCAACGAAGTGCTGCCGATCCAGTGCCTCGAAGCGGTCTTCCTCGGCGCGTACCTCACAGCGAGCGCGCCAGAGCTCGAGCGGTTCCCAATCAGCTTCAAGACCGTCGCTGGCGCCTCGGTGCACCGCCACATCGTGCTCGCAGTGCGGCATCAGCACAACAGGTGGGGAGCGCTGGGACTGAGCCGCAGCGAGAAGCTCATGTTCAAAGAGCTCAAATACGCGTCACTGAGCGAGCTGATCCAGGACTTCTGCCACGAGTTCGAGCAGCTGCACCACTCGGTGCTCAAGGTTTACGCGGGCTTCCCATTCAGCCACGACATCCACTCGTCGGAGAAAGTGGAGTGGAGGGTGCGTTTGGCTGTGTGGCTGGTGTCCGAGGGTTCAGACTTTGGGGACTGTGGCTAAGAAATGCTGTGGACTATAGGTGATGAACATCTCGCTGGAGGGCAACAAGTGGACGGACGCCGCGCACCACTTCGACACGTTTGCGAAAGAAGCGATCGATATCCTGACGTTCAAGAAGGCGAAAGGCGTGCTGCCGGATTCGTTCGCCGCCAAGTTTCCGCTGCACATGGCCGAGTCGGAGCCAGGCAAGAAGTCTCCCGACAAGCGAGCTCACCTGAGCGCCGATGCGTTCGAATACCCAGTCGCTGGTTTTGGCGACGATGAGGACAGCACGTCGCCACCACCGGCTGCTGAGCGACTGAGAGGAGAGCTGAGTCCGGAGAAGGACGACAACAAGCTCCCAAAGCCGATCCTCGTCGCGCCAGACCATCTGGAGTTCAAACAAGCGCTGGCGGTTTGTCATCAAGCTTTCCGAGCTCACCATTCCCTGAGTTCGTGTGGACTGATCACTACTTTGTGTTTCTCAATTGTGCGAAACAGAACGTGGGTCAAGTGCTTCCAACCAACATCTTCCTTCAGAACATGACCACGTGTCCGTACCTCGTGGAGATCGAGGAGTACTCGGGACAGCTCGAGGTCGTGACGCGCGGTGCTGTGGCGAGAGCAGACGAAGGGAACAACGCGAGCGCTGGGAGTTCCAAGAGCTCGGCAGCCGCGTTTCGCGTCTCTGCAGTACGTGCTGTTCGCTCGCTGTACTTCCCTACCAATTGCAAGTGCTGATGTGTGCATTGTCTTTGTGTTTGTAGAAGGGAATGACGGTCGTAGCGATCAAGTTCCGAGGTCTTTCGACGGGCGATACAGCCTCGAAGCCAATGGGAGATGGAAACAACCCTCCGACTCACGAGCTAGTGCTGAAAACGAGGACGCCTCGCTCGAATGCCGTTGCGCTCGCGACGGCTGCAAAAGTACTCAATGCAGCATTGGCGCCGTGTGCTCCAGCTCGCCAGGCTGTCACGTTCAAGTGCAGACGCTTGGTGCGCGACGAGGGTTCCTCGAGCGAGATTGAAGACGGCGACGCGTACGTGTACGAGCTGCCTTTCGCCGTCCTGCCAGCAGCGCAGTAACGAAACATGCACCAAGAGCAGCATGAGGAAGTGAAAGGTGACAGGTGCATACCTTACGTAAGGGATATTTAGACAACGAAAAGATTGATGACAACTGGAGGCAGCACGTCCGACGACGCCAAGCTCTCGCACAGGATGTAGTAGCTGCCCGGAAGCGTCGTTGTTGGGAGCGCCAGTCGCTGGAAGTGCGCGCTGCCCTTGGCATTCTCTGCGACCACTTCGTCCAGGCGTTCTTCTTCTGCTTCTCGTTCCTTAGGTTGTGCTGCTGCCTCTCGTTCTTTGCCTTCCTCTGAAGCTGCGGCTGTGGCTATGTCCTGCACTGATTCTTGCTGCTGCGCTCCATCCGCAGCAGCTTTGAAATTGTCGTCCCTCTCGAGGACGAATTGCCATTGCTTAGCGGTAGCGTTGTTCGAGGTGCCAGCAGCTTCGTCGGAAGCTTGCTCGTCGCTCGCAGGAGGCGGAGAACTGACAGTAGCTGCTGCAGATGGGGCAGTCGAAGCAGCACCTTCGTCGCACTGCCCTTCAAACACTCGGAATCGGATTTGTCGACAGGATTCGCCACGCACAACAACAGAGTCCGTTGCTGTGTCAGCAGCTGATGCCTCTCGGTCGTCAGACACACTCACCACAACGAAGTGCGGCAGCGTCTTGCTCTGGTCCACGCTTACAGTCGATGGCAAATCAACCAGCGACAGTAGATCTTCATCATCCTCGTCATTGCCATCTTTCTCTCCGCGCTGCGGTTGCGCATCAGGTGGCGCTGCAAGAGCACTCGTTGGACGAGCATTGCTTGCAGCTGGTGTCCCCACAATCTTCACCGCGAGTCGAGTCGTCCGCTCTGCTTCCATCGCGAGGCAACATTGTCAGCCACCACCACCGAACCGCTGTCAATAGCTCACCCTCCACAGACACAATCGAAGCCCAGGCAAACGTACCGACAGGACGGTTGCGCGTCCAGAGTCCAGTATACCACACCGTGTTCATGCCCACTGCGCCACTCTCACCGCCATCCACGACAGCGCCAAAGCCTCGACCGTCGCGCTGTCCATCGACCCACGCACCTTCATACAGCTTGTTACCCTCCCTGTCGCTCAACACTCCCTGTCCAGTGATCACTCCGTTCACCCACTCGCCTCCAAACACATGCCTCGAGTCTGCCAACGCGATCCTGCCGTGCCCGTGTGGCTTGTGGCTCGCAAACTCGCCAGTGTACATGTCGCCATTCGCGAACACGAGCTCGCCAGTTCCGTACCGCTGGTTATCGCGCCACTGACCCTCGTACTTCTCGCCCGTGTGCGAGATGAAAACACCCTCGCCATGCATCTCGCCGCGGTGGAACTGGCCGCTGTAGGAGTCCCCGTTCGGCCAGCGCTTGAGCCCGATGCCCTCGATCTCGCCGTTCTCGAACTCGCCCTCGTACGACACCCCAGCACCGTTGCTAGCACTGAAGCTTGCGATGGAGAAGACGCCCCGGCCGTGCATTTCCCCCTTGCGCCACTGCCCGTCGTAAGCAAAGAGTCCGCGCGGGAATGTGTATGAGCCATGTCCGTCGCGAAGCCGCTCCTTGTGCTCGCCCACGTATGTCTACAACAATTCGACACATCCATTTACGACACGTTCGAGCCCACAGTTCGCATCATCACGAGCAGCCACGCATTCCAATGGCACGCAGAGGCAACTGGACGCACCATCTCACTCCTGCCTCGCTCGATGCCTGGAGAGTCTTGGATACTGGGGCGTGAGCTGTGCGAGACGACGCGCCTTCTCACTCGAATCGTCTCCATCCTCAGAGTGAGCTCGCATCATACAAAAAAAAGAGTATCTACCGTCTATTTATTTAAGAAAACAACAAAATCGCTGCACAAGCACGGTGACAGGAGCCCCAGAGTTGTCTGACGCCGTGGCGTGATCTCACGTCCGTCTAGTGGCTGGTGCCCGTGAAGTGCTCGATGGCTTTCTCAAACACGACTGCCATGACAGCGAAGCCCGCCGCGCCTTTCGCCGTGTTCTTCATGAACACTACGTTCATCCACACATAGCACGATCATCACAATGTTAATTCGCATCCACAGCGAGTCGGGTTGCAACAGTATGCACACGACAGGACGCACTCTGTGGTCCTGCTTGGCGCGCCGCCCAGCCGCCGAGCACGGCGCCAGAAATGCCGCCCGCGATCACCGTGTTGTACATGTCGTGCGACGCGCGCTCGCGCTCCACGAGGCACTCGACGCCTGCAAACACGCAGCCCACCATCGCGAACTCCTGCGCAATCGACGCATGCACAGCGTATGTGTGAACGGGGGGAACGAACCAGCGCAACGAGAGTGGCAAGATGGCTCGACAACGCACCTTGGAAAAGTAGAGGCTGCGCGTGTAGCCGGCGACGATCGACTTGCGGAACCCGTTGTAGAGCTGCGCACATGTGTATGAGCGCATGCACAGCTGTGAATCTCCGTCGCTGCGGCGCATGGAGAGACAGACGTACCTGCTCGCGCATGTTCTTGCCGACAAGCTCGCCGTGCGCGCCTTCGAACGTGCCGAGGAACGTGCCGAGGCCGACGCCCATGGCGCCGCCGGCGACCGTCGCGACCACCGACTTCTTCCAGCACTCCTCGCGCGACTCGTTCAGGAACTTCATCACGTGCAGCGTCGCGCGCTCCGTGGCTGTTGGCGGCTCCATCGTCGCTGCTGTATGTCAATCTGTCTATTGAAGGCTGGCCATTGCTGAAGCAATCAACCATCACCCCTTTCAGACCCGATACTGCCTCCATGCTTTTCGAACAGGGTATGCAAAAACAAAGTTAAATATCGACCTCAAATCCAAACCACCATATCGGAATGCCAAGGGTATGCACCGTGCAAGGCTTTCAGTCAGCGACCCAACTGGGTGATGCTGTGTGCGTGGGGCAAAGACCGCCAGACTGGAGCTCTCCGAGACGAGATGGCCATGCGCGTGCGACTGCGCGCTCCCGACGAAGACCCCGACGGCCTCGCTGCTGCCACTGCCGCCACCGCTTCTGCCACTGCGTGGCCGTCCGCCCACCACCGCGAGCTCCACGCGCTGGACACGGCGCCCACCCGACGCCTGCCGCCGCTGGACGTGCGCTCGCCCGAGTACATTGAGGAGCGGCTCGAGAACCTCAAGCGCAAACCGTCGTGGCGCTCGTGGCTCGACCAGTACGTGCTCGACCACCCAGAGACCGACAGCGAAGATGAAGGCGGTGGCGAAAGCCGTGGACACAGCCAGGTACTGTCATGATTGCATGTCCATCCACAGACACACATTGGGAAACGCGAGATGCTGACGTCTCCATCTCGTCTGCCGCGTTGTGCTTCCTCTCACTCACTCGTGTACGTGTGCGTGGGGACTACTAGCGCGTGGAGATCGACCGCGCGGCCAAACCAAAGCGTGCAGCCGCTCCTGGCTTTGTCAAGACGACGCTCTGGTCCGTTCTGATCGTCGCGTTCTCACCGTTGCTGCTGCTGCTCTACCCGTGCCTGCGCAACAGAGGGTACGTCGCGTTCCATTACGCTCTGGGTGTCACGCCGCTTGCGAGTCTGTCGCTAAGTCTACACTCGACCGTGCATTGCCTCACTGAACCCCTGCAGCGACTGGCCGCTCGGCTGCTCGTCGCTCCCCGGGCTACTCCTGCACGCGACCTCGACTCTCGTATTCATCGCGTTTGGCGCTGTGCTGGTGTACTGGACGATCTGCCGCGAGCTGCCGGAGCTCCACGCGAGCGTGTGGCGAACAAACCTGGAGGTGCGTCTGGGCGAGCTGCTGCAGAGCGCCGAGGTCTGTCGCGCGTCGACGCTCCAGTGGGACCGCGCGCTCTTCCAGGAGCTCTGCATGCCCGTGACGATCGACGCGGCGCTGCTGCTGCTGAACGTGTGGCTGCTGTTCCAGAGCCACCGCAAGTGGGTGCGCTACGCGCTCGTGCTCATGGCGGCGCTGTTCGTCGTTGACGTGCCTGCGAAGCTGTACCAGGCGACGTACCCGGCGCCAGACATTGTGCAGATCGATCCGTCATACGCGCTCGTCGACGAGGAGCTACTGGTGCGAATCGGAGAGTTGGGCTGGTGTCGAATGTTAGTCTGACACTCAACCTGGATGTGTGTGGACTTTTTAGATTGCGCTGGAAGGCAAGAATCTGAAACCCGGAGGTAGCGTCGCCTGGGTCGCGTACTGGGGCTGCGTGAGCACGGCGTCGGTGGACAGCTGCGAGAAGCAGTTCCAGAGCACGTTCGACGTGGGCGTCGTGTCCGCCACGTTCTCTGCGATCGACCACTTCATCCCGTGCTACCGCGACCCGCCGAACCCGCTCAAGGTGCAGGAGTTCAAGTGCTTTGAGCACATCCGGCTGCGCGTGAAGGACAAGCAGAGTATTCCTGGCTGGTCGAAGCAGCAGCAGCTTTCAGGCTCACAAAGCGGCGGCAGCGGCAGCGGTGGTGGTGGTGATGCGAGCGCTCGCCAGAGAATAGAGACGCGAGTCCACGCAAGTGTCAAGAAAACAGAGCAGCAGCGTATGTCTGCTGCCAGCAAGAGCAGCGAGAGTCAGAAGCTACAGCAGCAGCAGCAGAGGAAGAACGCCAGAGTGGGGACTGTGAGCATCACGTACGACGGCGAGGTCGCGCAGGAGTAGGTAGGTGGGTAGAGGCGGCGAGCGAGTGGCGACGTCCTGGGGAAGGCTGCGTCTCAAGCGATAAATGTGTTGCATATCACACTTGGGAGCCAACAGTACTTGGAGAAGTCATCATCCGCATCGGACGTCGTCTGCATGACGCGTGGCAGCGAACGGCGCAGCTCCGCACAAGCACGGCGCTGGGCTGCACAGCGAGCTGCTCGTCTACGATCCTGACGCGAGTCGCCGTCGGTCTGAAGATCTTGAGAGGCGGTGTTGGGAAAAGAAGAAACCCCCAGCTCATGCCGTTTCGCTGGTTTAACTTCAACGTGGAGAAACAGGACCTCCACAAAATGCAAAAAGACTCTTTGCAAGAGGAAACCATGAGGGATGTATGTGTCAGGCCTCTATAGGAAAGCGATGGTGCGAATCTCACCCACTACGCAGGGGCTTCGTTCTGTGAAACTTGCGACGTCAGCAGCTCTTGGCTGGGCTGCCCCAGATTCCCATTGCGACGGATGCAACTGCTGGCCACTCGCGTGCGTCTGCGTCTGTGATGTGGCTGCCTGACTGACTGGCTGGCAGGCGCTCGACAGGACGGGTGACTGTCCGTTGCCAGCACCGACGCTGGTCGCGTGCGACCCGTATTCACGATCCTCTCCAGCGCCGCACAGGCAGCAACAGCAGCTCCAGCTCTACAGAGTCGGCGATGGCATCCACGCTGCACCAGCAAGTGCCTGTCGAGCACTATGGTACGTTCCACGACGCAGAAGCGCGAGACAGCACCGCGCAGGTGCGAGTGAAGAGCAAGGGCTCTGCCGCGCGCGCAATGGCGAGCTGTGCGACGGCGCTTGCTCTGGTTCTCGTGACGATGCTCGTGATTTCCGCGCCACACGTGAAGCAAGACGCCGTGCTGTTACCGCCGAAGCATACGATTGCGGAAGATATGCAGCCAGTGGCGCCACCCACGAACGCTGGCAGCAGCGAGGGAAACGGTACACGGTATGCGCGCGTGTTCTACAGCGAGGCAGGCGGTGGCGGCATCGATGTCAAGTTCAGCGCGCAAGCAGACAGCGATGACGCGCGTGGCGGTGCAGACGCGTGGGCGGTGTTCAACGACAGTCTCCACGCGATCGGCTGGTCACAACTCTGGATCAACACGACCGAGCTGCGTTCGCACGAGCTCCAAGACGACGCGCTCGCGCGCCAGCGACGCAAAGACATCATGTTTGCCGCTGGATACGCAGAAGCCGCGCTGACGCACCACCGCATCGACGAGCACTTTGTGAACGTGTACCTCACGTTCTTCCCGAATGGCGACGCTGCTGACCAGGAGACGCTGCGCAATCTGCAGAGCTTCCTGCGCGAGAACCTCGAGTGGATGAGAGAGCAAGTCGATCACTACGACAAGCATCCAGAGCTGCTGGACGCGCAATACTGGGAGGCGATCGGGTCGATCTTGGCGCAGTTTGACGGACTCGTGCAGGGCTACACGCGCTTCTCACAGAAAGAGAATCAGGCGTCTGAGATCGACCTGTTCATGCTGAATGCGGACGGCGACTTGCAGGATTTGATCCCAGCGATCCAGAGAAACCAGCAACTGCCCGCTGCCGCCACCGCCGCAGATGTGATCACGCAGTCGTTTTACACGTTCCTCAAGAACCTCAAATGCTCGGCGCTGATCCGGATCCTTCCGGACTTTGCCGACCTCGTGTGGGGCCACGCGACGTGGGACGTCTACAGCTCGATGAATCGCATCTTCAAGCACTACGAGGTGCCTCTTCCGCCGTCAGCCTCTGCTGGGGCCCACTCGCGTGCAGCAAGCAGTGCACGTCGAAAGATCTCCATGTCCAGCAGCCCAGGCTACTTGTCGTCGGTCGACGATTGGTACATGACGAATGCTGGACTGGGGATCATGGAGACGACGCACGGTGTGTTCGACAGCAAGCTGTACGCATTCGTGTCGCCGAGGAGCGTCCTGTGCTGGCTGCGGTCCAAGGTTGCGAACTTTCTCGGCGAAGACGGCATGAGCTGGGCGGCGACGTTCTCGAAGCACAACAGCGGAACGTACAACGACCAGTGGATGATCGTCGACACGAAGAAGTTCGTTCCGGGCTCCGGTTTCCAGAAGAACGGGCTGACCGTGCTGGAGCAGCTGCCGGGCTTCATTCACGTCGAGGACGTATCGCTGATCGTCAACGAGGTCGGGTACTGGGGCTCGTACAACGTCCCGTACTTCCCGAGCATCTACGAGCGCTCGGGCTTCCACGCAGCGTACCTGTCGACCAACGAGAGCGCGTCGTGGTCACACGCGAACTGCACTCGAGCCAAGATTTTCCAGCGCGACGCACCAAAGATCAGCTCGTTCGAGGACCTCAAGCGCATCATGCGCTACAACGACTGGCGCGAAGACCCGCTCTCGAGTGCCCACGCGTCGCACGCCGTGGCGTCTCGGTACGACCTCGAGTCTGACCCAAAGTTGTTCGCGCTCAACGGCGCGATCGACGCAAAGGTGACGTCTTGGAGCAAGATGCAGGGGAAGCTCGAGTGCGACGCTGTGAGCGGCCCCACGCACGACCAGAACCCGGTGTTCGAGTGGACCGAGGTGCTATCAGCGAAGAGCCCGCATCTGGGACAGCCGCAGCGATTCGACTTTGCGTATCAGCCCATGGTCCATGGATGAGTAAATACACGCCACTTGGGACGAGGTTTTCGACACGGAGGTGCGATTGATATGGAGTTCGCTTCAAGCGTTCCAGTGAAGTGGGAGCGAGCGGTCAGAATCGTACCAGCACGGAAAGCTCAGAAATCGCGGCGCAGCAGCCGACAGTCATCGGTGAGAACTCAGCTGTGTCGAGGTCTGCCCAACGCGAGTATCTCTCAGAGAAGAGCAACAAATATTGTATATTAGGGACTCATACTGGACAAAGCTTAGCGATGGCGAACCTATCCGTTTGTATCGGCCACGCTCTATTGTTCCGTTTCCCAAATCAATTGGAGCGCTCCAATTGATTTGGAAAACGGAGCAATAGGTGACCCTGATACAAATTAGCGCACCTAACGAATTGGTAGACAAATATTCGTATAGTTTTCGGTTAAATTGTGCCAGAACATTTGGTTTGTGTCGGGTGTATACGGAACAGCTGTTTGTAAAGTACGTGAGCGACGTTTTATTTTGCGCGCATTCGAACATAACTCATTGTTTGCCCTAACCGCGCTCCTATTCCGGCGTCCATTCGATTATATCCTAATTTCCGTCTGAACAGTTTCCGCGTACAAAAAGCAATTGATCCTCGGTTCCAGAACGCGCAGACTTTCGATCTTTGTCCCTCGCGCGCTCGCTCGTTCGGGACAGCACCTTTGTTCCCATTTGAAAGGCTCGCGTCATTCACGAATTGAAGCTCCAGGACGCAAGTCAACACAGTCTGTTAATCTCGCTCGCTCTGCGTTTCTTTCGCGTGGTACAAAGCGCCGGGAGAGCTAACGCGCGCGCGCGCATGTGTGTTTACGTCTGCGTATCTGTATGCTGTGCAGAGACAACAGACGAAGAGAAGCAAGAGACGAAGATGACGGACCTCTCGGGCGACGGCGGCGTGCTTAAGGAGATCTACCACGAGGGAACGGGCGGCATCCCGCCAGATGGATACGAAGTGCGAGGTGCGTAGCTGCTCTGTGCTGTTTGCGTGCGAGCGAGTAAACGTCCTCGCCCTGCTGCTGTGCGATTGGGAGTGCTGACGTTTGGTTGCGTGGCGAACGGAACGATGCGCTTGTATAGCGCACTACACGGGCACGCTCTTGGACGGCACGAAGTTCGACAGTTCGCGCGATCGCAACGCTGAGTTCAAGGTGCGTGGTTTGGGGGCTGTGTCGCTGGCTGGTTGGCGCGTGGAAATGGGTGCTGACGAGCTGGTGGGGCTGGTTCTTCTTTTGTGTGCCACCAGTTTGTGCTCGGCAAAGGCAATGTGATCCGCGCGTGGGACCTGGCGTTCGCCACCATGAAGATCGGCGAGAAAGCGGTCTTAACGTGCAAGCCAGAGTACGCGTACGGCGAGAACGGGTCGCCGCCGAAGATTCCGCCAAACGCGACCCTCAAGTTCGACGTGGAGCTCTTGGGCTTCCAGGCGAAGAAGAAGGAGATCTGGGAGATGGACGCGGACGAAAAGATCACCGAGTGCACCAAGCTCAAGGACGAAGGCAACGCTTTTTTCAAAGAGAAGAAGTTCCACGACGCTGCTCGCAAGTACAACGAAGCGGCCGAGTACATGGAGGACGTGTACGACGTGCCAGAGGACGAGAAGGTCCGCATGAAGGAGCTGCAGACGACGTGCTACCTGAACGGTGCGATGTCGTACCTGAAGATTGAGGACTACACGGAGGCCGTGTCGTTGGCGACGAAGGCGCTGAAGAACGATGCGAAGAGCGTGAAGGCGCTCTTCCGTCGTGGCGTCGGCCGCATGCATCTGAACGAGCTGGACCGCGCCAAGGAAGACCTGATTGCAGCCGGCAAGATCGATCCAACGAACCGCGAAGTTCGTCGCGAGCTGGATGTGCTCAAGAAGCGCATGAAGGACGCCCGCGAGAAGGAGAAGTCGGTCTTTGGCGGTCTCTTCAACAAGGTCTCGATGTACGACGACAAGTCGACTGTCGAAGGCGAGCCGGTGCTGGACCCGAACAACCCGAAGGTGTTCTTCGACATCAAGATCGGCGAGGAAGACGCCGGCAAGGTTGTCATGCAGCTGTTCAAGGATGTGGTGCCGAAGACGGCGGAGAATTTCCGTGCACTGTGCACGGGCGAGAAGGGCAACTGCTCGACTGGCCAGCCCCTGCACTACAAGGGCAGCACGTTCCACCGCGTGATCAAGAGCTTCATGATCCAAGGCGGCGACTTCACGCGTGGCGACGGCACCGGCGGCGAGAGCATTTACGGCGAGAAGTTCCCAGACGAGAACTTCCGCTTGAAGCACACGCAGCCTGGTCTGCTGTCGATGGCGAACGCTGGACCGGGCACGAACGGCTCGCAGTTCTTCGTCACGACGGTGCCGACGCCGCACCTCGACGGCAAGCACGTCGTGTTCGGCAAAGTGGTCGAAGGGCTCGATATCATCACGCGCATTGAAAACTTGGAGACTGACAAGGGCGACAAGCCGGTGCAGCCCGTGGTCATCGCGGACTGCGGCGTGTATGAGTCTGCTCCGTGAGCCGACTTAGGATCGCGAAGGCTGAAGACGGGTGTTGGAGACGAGAAAGATGAAACGAGACGAGTCTCTTTGGATTTTGTATGCTTCTTTGGTTCCCATGACTCGCTTTACTGAACCATGATGATGACTCTAGCAGCGCATGCCAAAGCAAGTAAAGAAGGAGCAGCTTGCTACAAGGGGGTCTTGATGTCGCCGTTCTCGTGCACGGCCAGAGGAATGCGGCACATGCCTTTGAACGCGATAAACCGGTTCTTGCCCTTGTGCTTGGCCACTTCCCAGCCTTCGACCATGAGCCCCGCGAGCGACCAGCCGTGCTTCGAGAACCCGATGAGTCCGTACTTGTTGAGCGGCATGCCGTGCTTGACGATCGAAGCGACCACGACGTTCTGCCTCTTTGCTGTCATGGAGTCGAGTACCGTCGCCGATCTGTTGCTTCGCTGCCGATACACTGGGAACAGCACGCCAGCGACCCCCAACAAGGTCGACAGCGCGCACGTGAGCAGCAGCTTGGCGAGCTCGTACTCGGGACTGTGCATCTTGTCAGGCGTGGCGAGCCGCAGGATGAAGATGATGATCATGCCCAGCACGCGCAGGCGAAAGTTGCTGAACCAGAACGAGACTTGGTGCAGCACGACGAAGTGGTTGGCGATCTCGAAGCCCAGACGGTAGAACCAGCTCGCGCTGAGCGTGACGATGAAGTCCTTGAGCGTCTTGGGCAGGTGCTGCGTATCCTGGTCTACGATGAACACGTTGTCGACGGGGATGTGGTAGCCGAGCAGGAGCGGGATCGTGCTGAGCGTCAGCAGCAGGATCTGCCCGAACGAGAGCACGCCAAAGCCCTGGAAGTTGAGCTGCAGCGCGACCCAGATGTTGATGCACCGGAACTTCGTGAGGCGCCAGGCTTTCACGAGACGCCAGATGAACCCCAAGGCGATGAACGCCGCGATCGTGTTGAGCACGAGACTCGTGGACCAGATGCTGAACACGATCTTGCCGATGAGGATCGATTTGTGCTCCACGCGAGTCTTCAGCACGCTGCTCGGCTCGACCCAGCACCGCACGCTCTGGTTCAGGTACCGCATCTCGAGCGTGTCGTAGCACGTGGTCGCGTTGCGGTACGCGTCAACGACACTCGGTGGGGGTGTGATGGCCGGCCAGAACTTGAGCAATCCGACAGTGAGCGCAGTGGGGGTCCAGAGCACAGGCGAGCCGGATGAAGGAACGGTGGCAGGTGCGCTCGGGGACCCTTTGATCTGAAGCACAAGCACACAGACAAGCAGCGCAACGCACAGACAGCTAAGAACCAGCGGCAGCAGCGAGCAGCAAAGACGAGAGCAACTCGATAGCCACAGCCAACCATTTCCTTCCGAATGTCGACCATTTGCACGCCTTCGGCAGCGTTCGCCAAGTCGAGCGCCATTTTCGAGCGCAGAGCTGGAATCGCATCGAGAAGATCGTTGAAGAAGCTGACGACGCTCGGGTAGAGCTTGTCCATGATCTCCGCGACCGTGCTGTCCTCGTCGCTGACGTTGTTCTTCGCAAAGCCGATCTTGCACTGCGCCATGTCAGAGAAGTGCACGAGCCCGTACTCGGTGGCGACAAGCGATGCAAAGGACTGGTTAAACTCGACTGTGAGCATGCCCAGCACCTCGCTCCTGTTGAAGTTCTGCAGCATCGCGTGAAGCAGCGGCAGAGCTACCCAGGCGCTGCCGTCGTTCTTGTCTGTGGAAACAAGTAAGAAAAAGCAACAGTTCACCTTGAGACACAATCCCAAGCAATCCACAGAGCTCCAAGATCGGCAGCACTCACGAGTCACGGCGTCGTTGCTGTAGCTGAACGAGTGTCGAGAGCCGTCGATAGTTTCGCCGTACAGCTCGTTCTTGTGCACCGTCGCCTTGAACCACGCCGTGGCACCGTTGATGTTGCTCATGAAGAGCAGGTAGCTGGGGAGCTGCGAGTACGAGAGAAGACTGAGGAACGCGATTTTCGTGAGCGTTTTGAAGAACGCGCGATGGCACGCGGTCACCGGGTTGTCGTTGAGCACCACCTGGTGTGGCGCAATGTCCATGTACTTGTCGAACATGTGGAACGGCGCCTCGGAGCTTCGCTCGAGCTTCTCGAACCAGAGCGCGAACTTGGCTTCGTCGTCCCACCACGAGTCAGCTCGAGTCGCATTGGACTCCAGCTCGCGATCTCTAGCGCGCTCACGAAGGCGATACACTCCCATCGTGTTGCTCCACCAGCTGCCCTTGAACGTGAAGAGCCCCGATGTGCCGCTACCGAGAATGGACAGCGTGATCTGATCGTAAGCACTCCCAGCGCTGGTTTGTCTGAGCTCGTGCTGCTGATAGCTGTAGTACTCTGGGTAGTACGTCATGTACTCGAGCATCCGGAGCGAGGAGCCGAAAATCTGCTCGCCGTTGAGCTTCTTGTCGAGCTTCAGATACATCGATGCGGCGTTCACAGACGCGAGCGTGATCCCCATGATCCGCTTGGAGCCAGCGCCCGACAGCGGCGTGTATCGAGCTCCAGATGTGAGCATCAAGTCGAGCGCGAACAGCTGAGAGACGATCACGTCTGTCTGGTTTGGCGCGAGCACGACTATCTCTCTGGGCTCGTACTGATCGTACTCTGTAAGTGCGGACTGGATCAGCTTGAGCACGAACGCTTTCGTGTAGAACCTGCTGCTGACACTTGTGCTTGCCACACAGGACTCCAAGCTCTTCGTCTGCACGAGGTCGATTGGCAAGCTGAACGACAGCGCGTGCTTCTCCAGGATCATCGGTCGCCCGTCGCCGCCGTAGACGCTCGAGAAGGCGTTGTTGAGCGCCGCGTCCGCGTCCGTGACCCACTGCATATTCTCCAGCGTCTTCTTCCAGCTCTTCGTGCTGAAGAGCGCCATCATCGTCGAGTGGAACACCTCGATCACGTACAGCAGTCCGATGTCGTTTGCCAGTCCGGAGTTGGAACGCAGAGCGTCGAGATTCACGCTCTCGTATCGCCGCACGTCGCCTTTCTTTGGGAAGTCGTAGCAGACGTTCGAGGAGTTCCCCTGGAAGCAGCGCGTCCCTTCCAGCTTCGCGTTTTCAGCCGAGCACGAGAGCTTCAGGAACCAGTCGCTCTTGCTCGTATCCGTTGGTCGTATCCACACACCAAGCGCGTCTTGCGGCAGCTCACTTTCCAGTGTGGTCTCGAAATACCGTGGTCGAGGCGTCATAACTCCGCCGGGGAACTCGGTCGCCTGGAACACGAGCGCGTAGTACTGCGCGACGACGTGGAAGTCTTCGGGCGAGAGTAGCTGGTACGCAGTGTCCAAGTCGAACGAGCCGACAGATTCAAAGTTCTCTCGGATGACTCGCTTCCCGATGACGATCGACAGGACTTTCTGAAGAAGCGGCACGACGTCTTTGCCCGGGAACGTCGCGGTCGCGTTCTCCATTCGCAAGTATCGGTACGCGCTGGTCTCCGTGTCGATGCTGTCGACTCGCAGCGCAGGGTTGCTGATCATGGCGACGTTCTTGACAGGCACGGCGATCGCCCAGACGGCTTGGATGATTATGATGAGCAAGGCGATGCGGCGCTCCCATGTTGCGCTGAGCGTGAGGAACGGAGCGTACCCTTGACGCTGCTGCTGCGACGGTTGTGCATGCGTCGATGCGCCTGGTGCTGGCACGACGCTTTGCTCCCCCATGGTGCGTGGAAGAGCGCGAGAATTGATCGATGGCTGGACTGTCCGCCTGCCACACATCGAGACCGCGACAGTGGTGACACCACATCCTGGCGTCTTGAATGAATTTAGCCCTCGGCACGGATGCTATTGTTGGCAAGGTCAGCTCCTACATCCCATTGGGCAGGCTCGTCGTCTTGTCAAACCAGCTGAACCTTCCACTCACTTCTTCTGCTTCTGTCCATCTGCCGTTGGAACGAATGCTCGCGTGTCTCTTCTCGAGAGCCTCATGAGAGGGATGTGAGTTCAAGACATGACATATTGCTGCCGCATGGAGTCGAACCGCTGCGTCGTGTCGAACCGCTATGTCGTGTCGAACGGCTACGTTGTGGCGAGCTGCCCTGGTGTGCTGCTTTCGGCTTGGTGCGCCGCGCTCTTCTGACGCGCGGGAACAATATCCTCTAGCAGCTGAAGCGATTTCGTGAACGAGTCCTGAAGAGACGCTACAGCGCGGCTGACGTCTTCAGCTTGGACACAAGCGCCAAGGCTCATCACGCAGCATCTGTTCGAATAGTGCCATGTCGAAACACGTACCCATTTGTTTAGAAATGGCTATATTTTTAGACATGGCTCCATTCGCATCATCTGCTTCTCAGTCGTGTCCTGTTCCGCCGCTCAGATGTCGAGCCCGAGGATGCATAAGAACTTCTTAGATCAAATGGCGAGGCATCAAGCGTGGTGATGCGGTCCGTGACAGCGCGATTTGACCAGAGCTCTTGGCGCGCCAAGTAGAACAAGCGACTGCTCATACGTGCGTGCATACGCTCCAGAATGGCGGACTCGGTGACCGTGAAGCCCCGCGAAGAGTACGCGAGTCGCAGAAGCTCGTCGCGAACGAGTCTGTCCGACCTCGTCGACGCAGTGGACATCAACAAGCAGAAGTACGACTCGCCGTTCGACGCGAGCCTCGCGGCGGCTCGCAAGCGCACGCAGCAGGAGAAGCTCTGGGACATCTTCGCGACCTACGCACTTCAGCTTTCGTCCGAAGACCCGACGCGGATGCGCATCGCGAACGTGATCAAGCTGCTGCAGGACTGCGGGATCATCGACGGGTCAAACAGCGAAGAGGCCAAGATGATCGAGAAGGAGGTGTCGATCGTCTGCGAGTCTTTTCTCAAGACCCACCCAAGCGAGCGCGACGGCACCAAGAAGCTCAACTTCACTGCCTTCCTCGCGCTGCTGCTGCACTTCGCGAAAATGGTGCGTGGGCTGTGCTGTGTCGCTCCTTGTTGGCGAGTCACTCGAATGCTGCTAAGAACTCGGCGCGCTCAATTCTGTTTGGTCTGCGCAGTCTGGTGATCAAGATTCGAGTCGAGCGTACGAATCCCTCGTGCGAACGTGCATCGAGCGCCAGCTCAAGCCGCGGTGAGCGCGCAGTAGTCTTGCCTATGTCGTATTGTGCAGCGCGCTGATTCTACCGCCTCACGCTTTACGCCAGCAGAGTGCGCGTGTCGGTGAACAAGGAAGTCGAGGATTGCAAAAAAGTGCTGAACGCGTTCGAAGATCCACTGACCAAAGTGAGCGACTGCTTCTTCTTTGTGTAGGCAACGACTGACTCGAGGTTGGTGGGCGTGACTGCTAACACTCGAGCCGATCTCTCTGATGCTGCCGCCAGATATTCGCCTACTACGCGAGCGTGACCCATGCCAAGCTCGAGAAGCTCGAGCCGAAAGCCGCGCAGCAGAGTCCTGCCCACATGGGGTACGCCGAGAGCGTGGCGTTCGGCCGCATGTACGGCATCATCGCGCTTGGCATGCTCACGACGACCGAGTTCTCGAGCATTTACATCGACAGCCTCGCGAAGGCGCCGGTGAGCGAGTTCGACCGCGTGCTCACGCTCGACGGCTTCTGTGAGCTGCTCGTCCGCCTCTCGCGCAAAGTCTGCCACGACGACCTCATCCCGAGCGACAAGAAGCTCAAGTACGCTGGGAATCAATGCCACTTGCTTTGCAAGCAAGCATGCAAAATGGATGCTGATCTCTCGAGTGTCCGCGTGTCAATCCACTATGGTGACAGGGGGCTGTTCCAGCTCATGTGGCTCGCGTGCGCGTCGAGCTCGCCTCGGCCGCTCAAGATCACGGACGTGCTCAAGACCGACCGCGTGGACGTGATGAAAGTCTTCCTGCTGCACTTTGAGAAGTTCTGGAAGCGGGAGCAGTACGAGTACGTCGTGAAAAAGTGCGCTTTTCGCATCTGCTGACGCATTCGAGTCAAACTTACTGACGTTGTGCTTCTCTCGGTGTGTATGTATGCTGCTGACATTGGCGCACTTTCGCGATCAGAAACTACGTTGGCTCGCGAGGAACTTCGAGTCTGGACGAGCTACCTCCAGCTTGCACCAACAGTCCAAAAGCTAGCTCTCTGGCGATGCCTCCGTCGCCCACGAGTCCGTCGCGTCCGTCCATGACAAGAAGACTGAGTCTCTGCGTGCAGACGACAACGACCACTGCCGCCTCTGGCAACAACAACCCGGACGCGAAGAGGAAGACGCTGCAGCGGCGCTTCAGCATGGAGTCTCCACCGTCGTCCCCGACTCGAGACACGCAGGCGTCCCCGAAGGCAGCCTCGCCAAAGAAGCCACTTTCTTCATAGTAGGTTCGTTTGGACAAAGTTGAAGATGGCGACAACAGCTGAGATAAGCAAAGTTTAGCCGGTATGCATGTGTTCTTATAATGCGATTGGCTGCAGCAGCGAGAAGCTGCCGGTGCCGACGCGCGGCGGCTGCCCGAGAATGATGCGCGCTGAAGGGCTCTCGAGGTCGTCGGCGAGCCCGCCGAGCGCCGCCTGCGTGAGGAATTTCATGGATGTCTCGAACGTGATCTGCTGCATGGCCGAGCCCTTGTTGTTCATGCCCATGCGGTTGAGCGGCATGTAGCCGCCCTGCGCCGTCATGTAGTCGGCCAGCAGACTCAGGTGGCGCGGGTCCACGCTGATGCCGTACACGCCGAAGACGTCGTTGATCTGCTTGGAAATGGACGCGCGCGCGGCCTCCACGCCGTACGTCTGCAGCACCTGGTAGATGTCGTTCGTCGCGAGCTGGTTCACGTCCAGAATGTCGTCGAACGCCCAAATCTCCTGGAAGTTCAGACCCTCGGTCTGCACGCACGGAACCTCGTCCTGCGCGTCGCCCAGGCGCTGGTTAATCAGGTAGCAGCGCGAGATGCCCGGGCAGTGCTGCACGAGCACCTGCTTCGCCACCTTCTCCACGAGCGGCACCATGAGCACGGTCTTGGAGTGCGTTGGGAAGCGCAGTCGCAGCTCCACGTACTGCTCCTTCGCGTGGCGCCCACAGTACATAAAGTACTTGTTCTTGCGCACACTGATGGGCACGTCGAGCGTCTCGAGGCCGTTCGCGAGCGTCGCCATACCCTTGCTCTTGAGCTTCTTGTCAAAGGCGCCGCTGCCGTCCTCGTCCGCCGTCTCCACGCCGTTGGTCGTGCCCTTCTTCTTCTTCTTGGACGAGGACATGTCGTCGTCCGAGTCGCTGTCCGAGCCCGCCTGGTCCTGTGCCTTGCTGATCTGCTCGTCCTCCTCGTCCATCTCGTAGCCCTGCACCTCGCCGCGGCTGCCGAAGCGCAGCGTGCCCTGCTCGTCGTCGTCCACGTCGTCGTCATCACCACTCTTCTTCTTGCTACGACCCGCCGCGCCGGACGACGCGCCGACAAAGTTGCTGGTCTCTGCGACCGCCGAGACGCTGCTGCCGCTCTTCTTCATCTCGCGCGAGATGAGCGAGAGCAGCTTCCCGACGAAGCTCTTGCACACGGCGTCGTACACGTCGTTCGCGCCGAGCCCGAACGCCTTCTTGATGTGCTTGAGCTTGTAGAACGACAGGCGGATCGTGTACTCGCGCACCCACAGGATGCCGTTCTCACTCTTCACGAACGCGTCCGTGACCGCCACGCCGCGCTCGTTGCGAATGAGCTCCGAGAGCGCCACCTGGTTCAGTCGCTGCTCCACCTCCTGCGCGCGCAACGCGTCCACGCCTGCGCGCAGCGGGATCGTCATCATCGGCGTCGACATCTTCTCGCTCGCCGTCATGATGATCTCACGCAGTCGCGGGATGCCGAGCGTGACGTTCGCCGCACCGTGACCCGCCAGGTGGAACGTGTTGAGCGTCATCTGCGTCGACGGCTCGCCGATGCTCTGCGCCGCGATCACACCCACGTTCTCACCTGGGTTCGCCATGCTGCGCAGGTAGTTCACCCACACGAGCAGCTGGAACGCGTCCGGGCTCACCGTGTGCTTGGTCAGCATCTTCTCGCGATCGATCTCCTCCACGTCCTCGCCCTCGTGCTTCGAAGCCTTCTTGCTCTTCTTGCTCTTCTTCTTCGCCTTCTTGAGTAGGTCGAGACAGTGCGCCGGGTTGCGCTGGTTGTAGCTCCAGAGCTGCTCCTGGATGCGCTCCGACACGAGTCCCACGTGCTGGTTCAGCTCCAAGCTCTGCATCACAGGGTCCGCGCGCGTAACCTTGATGATGTCCACGCGACCGGACATCGCGCGCGTGTTGTTCGTCGGCTTGCGCGCCTTGAACACGGTCGTGCGCGGCACACCGAACGCCTTGCGACCAGTGTCGAGGTACTGGATGTCGTACGTCGAGTCGCGGCCGTCCTCGTACTCCTGCGCGAGCGCCAGGATCTCGGCCTCGGCGAAGCCCACCTCGATGTTGCCGCGCTTCCACTTTGTCTCGCCGTCCTTGAGGCGACGCGCCTGCACGCGCACGCCGGCACGGAGCACGCTGCCCGAGTTGGCAAAGTCCTTGTCCTGCGCCTCGCGCACGTCGGCGTGGAGCTGCAGCGGCTTCATGATGTCGAGCTTTGTGTGCTCAAAGAACTTGGCGTCGATACCGTACTTGTGCGAGATGCTGCGGTGGTTCATCGCCTGGAACGTGAACTGCGCGTCCTTGCCAGAGAGCATCGCGCTCTGCACCGGATCCACGCCGTCCTCGCCGTACAGGAACTGCACGACGTTGCCGTCCGAGCCGCGCACCGTGTGGTCATAGTTCACCTGGAGGTCTTCCAAGTGCTTCACGAGACAACGCTGCAGGTACCCACTGCGACTGGTCTTCACGGCCGTGTCGACGAGACCCTCGCGGCCAGCCATGCAATGGTGGTAGTACTCCTGCGGACGCAGACCCGTCAGGAAGCGGTCGGTAATGTAGCCGCCGGCACGCGGCGCTGGGTCGAACGGCTCGTACGACGGCAGCGAGCGACCACTGCTGAGGATTGGCACACGACGGCCTTCGAGCGCTTGCTGGCCGAGCCCACACGAGATCTGCGAGTGGTTCACCATCGAGCCCTTGGCGCCGGTGAGCACCATGAGCGAGAAGCAGTTGGCTGGGAACGACTTGGTCTGCCCCGACGGCAGACACGTCTTGATGATGTCGCTGTTCGAGCCGTGCACCGTGCCCATCATGTGCGCGTCAAGCGCCTTGGCGTTCTGGTCCGCATCTGGACCGGACAGCAGCTCACGCATGCGCTCGCGGATCTGCACGCGCTCCTCTTCGTTCATGCGGCGGCGCTTGCCATTCTCTTCGCTCGCGCGCTTGGCGTCGAGCAGGTCCGTGAGACCCGCGAACTCGGCGTATGCCTCCTCGCCGTTGAACACAGACTCGTGCACGAGCTTGCGGCGACGCTTCTCAGCGTCCTTGTTGAGCGTCAGGTCCTCCAGCGCACACGTGTGGCCGGCGAACTGCAAGTAGCACGTGAACAAGCGGCCGAGCGTCGAGAGCAAGTCCGCGGCGATGCGCGCGCCGTAGATCTCGTAACACGCGTGCACGAAGCCGTGCATCGACGCGCCGAACTGAGACTTGTCAAGCACACCCTGGAGCAGCTCGCCGTCGCGGAACACGACGATGTGCTCGGCATTCGCGTTGCCGTACAGGTCGCCCTTGATCTTCGCCTTGCTGTCGAGGTTGAGCGGCGGCAAACCCTTGGTCAGCATCTTGAGCACGGACGTGATCACTTGCTTGCCCGTCCAGAGCTGCTGCGGCTTGAGAATGGCCGGCGGCACGATCTCGATGTGCGACTTCTCCACGCCAGCGTCCTCCATGCTCGCCCACGCGTTGTAGAGCAGCTGCATGTACATGTCCTTGGTCAGGAACGTGTCGCGCTGACTGAGCTTCACGCCAGAGTCGACGTGGTCCTGGATGAGACCGCGCAGCGGAGAGCCGTCCGTTGGCACGAGGTACTGGTTATCGTTCGACGCGATGTTGTACGCCTCGGACCGCGCGAGCTCGTTCTGCGGGAAGTGCATGTTCATCTCGTCACCATCGAAGTCGGCGTTGAACGTGTTACAGTTGGCGTAGTGCATGCGGATCGTCTGCATCTTGGGGTTCGTGAGCACACGCGTAACGTGCGCCATCATACTCGGCTTGTGCAGCGTCGGCTGACGGTTCATGAGCACGACGTCGCCGGTCTTGAGGTGGCGCCACACGCGCTTCACTCGGTTCTTGCTCGTGCCCTGAGCGCTCGCCGAGCGCGTGAGCAGCGTCTTGCTGATCGCCTCACGCTGGTGCACCGACCGCTTCTTCAGGTCGATCAGGCGGCCCGTCTCACTCTCGACATAGTTCGCACCTGGGTGCACGTCCGGTCCGTTGATCACCAGCTGGCGCATCTCTTCGACGTTCCACGGCGTCACGGGCTGCGGGTACGTGAGCGTCTTGGCGAAGCGCAGCGGCACGCCGATCTGGCTCGTGCTGATGTACGGGTCGGGCGAGATGACCGAGCGCGCGGCGTAGTTCACGCGCTTGCCCATCATGTTCTTGCGGAAGAGCCCTTCTTTCTTCTCGATCACCTGCTTGATGCCCTGCGCGGCGTCGGCACCCGGCTTGCCCTTGCTGCTGTCCACGAGGCAGTTGACGTTATTCTGGAGCTCGGTCCAAACCGCGAGCTTGCGCGCGAGATTCACCTGTTGCTTCTTCTCCTCGACGCTCTCCTCGTCCTCCGTGCTCTGCGCCTTCTGCTGCTCGTAGTAGTTGCCCTGCACGATGTTCTCACTGAGCGTCAGGATCTTAGACAAGTACGTGTTCTGCGAGTGCTCGAACTGCTTGTCGCCGAGAAACACAGGCGGACGGAAGCGCGACGGCGCCACTGGGATCACGTTCAAAAAGAACTTGCGCCAGCCGTCGGCGCGTGCCTTCACGCGGCCGCTCGCCACGCTGCGGTCGCCGTAAAGCAGCTCCATGAGTCCGTCCTCGTTCTTCCACATCATCTGCAGCTGCGACTGCACCTCTAGCGGCGGCAGGTACTTGCTGCGCGACGACGTGTCCTCTGTAGCAGCGTACTTGTTCGCACCCGTGTCGCTGTCGTCGTCCGAGTCGTCCGAGTCATCCGAGCCCATGCGGTCGTCACCCGAGAGGTTTCCCGTCATCGTGTCGAGCGCCGAGGTGACCGTGAGGTTCTTCGAGCGGTTCACCTTGCGCGAGCGCGCACTGAGGCCCTTGAGGAAGATCTTGGAGTTCGAGTCCTGGCGCAGACCCGGCGAGATCGCTCCGCAGTTCTCGCACTTGGCCTTGATGCCCTTGAAGAACTCGCTCGCGAGCTTCTCGCGCTGCACTTCCGAGAGGCGCGCGAGCGGACGAATGCGTCCAGATTTGCCGCTCGCCTGCGAGAGCGCGAGGCGCTCGTACTCGTCCAGGATCGCCTGCTGGCGCTGGAACGTACGCTGCGGCGGCTCGTCCTCGACGCCGTTGCGCTGCTCGAGCAACTCCGAGAGCAGCGCGGCTTCTTCATCAAAGCCGTTGTCGATCAGCAGCACCTTGACGCGCAGCACGCGCGAGCGCGCCGACGCGATGCGGAACTTGTGGCACGTGAAGCACTTGCGCTTGAGCAGCGTGAGCATGTGGCCGAACAGCACGGGGTTGTACACCGGCACGGGGAGCTCAATGTGCCCCAAGTGGCCCGGACACTCCTTCTGCGTCTGGTGGCACGTCGGACAGATCATGTTGAAGTCCACAGGGCCGAGCGCCGGGTCGTACAGACCGCCGATCACCGGGTTGTTGAGCGAGTCGAAGGACATGCGGCTCGTGATCTGCTTCACGGACAGGTCGCGGATCTCGGCGTCCGAGTAGAAGCCGAAGCCCACCTCGGACACCTCATAGCGCAGGATCGTCTGGTCCGTCGCCGACTCCATGCTGCTACAGATGTGCTACTACGATAAGAGGAGGCTACGTTCGCAGAGAGAGAGCGAGAGAGCTGGATGGATGGGAGCGCTGGCGCCGCTTCTCGGGTCTCGTGACGCTTTGTGAGGATCGATTTCACTGGCGGCCGTCCGCTCGATCGAAAAGGCTGGTTCGGAAACCAATCAACCGCTGGCTCCGGTTTTCAGCCAATCAAGTCGTATGGAATGATTTCAGCGAATCACGAATGGATGCTTCGACACTAAAGCGAGTGCTGACCGCTAAAGTGAGATGGCTGCTATACAGTGACATCGCGCGAGCCTCATGAACGGATGGGAAAGTTGACTGTATTCGTCGTCGACACTCGAGAGTGCAGGCTTAAGCACTCGACAAACGCTGCGTGCGACACTCATGTCTGCTGGCGTACAAACTGTCCCGCTGTGAGGCAAACCGTCGCTCACATGGCGTTTCCGCTGCAGTGCCTCGGCCGTCATGAAGTCGGTGCTGGGACTGCCGAGGCGCAGCGCTGGGTCAATGCTCGCGTGGCGCTCCGTCCTTCGACCAACGCTCGTTGCTGCCGCAGACGCGCTGCCTGCATCGCTGCGTCGTTGGCCTTCCTGCTCGCACTGAGCTGCGCTGACGATGCGCTCGTCACGTCCCAGAGCCTGCGTGCCACTCGAACCATAACGTCAACAACGAAGATGGCGCAGCCCAAGCAGACGAGGAGCATCAGGAGCAGCCGCACGTCCATCACGTGGAGAGCCAGCGCCGCGACCACGAACGGAAACTCCGTCACGTAGAACTGCAGTGCGCTCTGCCAGCCTGGAGTCGCCGGCACGAGCTTCACTCGCCAGCTCTGCCGCTGCGTCACCCGCAACCGCGCCTGCTCCTGCAGCTCCTGGCTGTAGGCTGAACGTGTCTGCTCGTCACTGAGCACTCGATACGCCTCTATTGTCGCATGTAGCATAGCAGTGAGGCTCAATTCGCTCGTACAGCATGCCTACACGTGTATCGCTATCATCGACGCGCACCTGAGATGCGGTGGAAGCGCTTGGTGTTGAGCACCGTCGTCCCCATGGACGATGTGGATTTGTCCGGGTGGTACTGCAGTGAGCGCTCTCGGAACGCGCGCTTGACGTCCTTCAGTGGCGCGTCTTCAGCCACGCCGAGCGCCTCGTAGTGACTGAGCGACGAGAAGTCGTTCCACCATGTCTCGTACACTAGCACCCCAGTGCCGAGCAGCACGAGCAGCGCCAGCAGCAGCGCTTTGATCGCTCCGTGTGCCATGATGCAGCGTGCTCGTGCTTCAAATTCGGCTCCGATGCTGGCAAAACAAATGAGCGTTTGGTGTGGGTCACGCTAAGCGCTGTGAAGATCAGCCACATGCTCCAACATAGCGTGTCACAAGTGCAAACGCTAGGTAGGGATGCAATCCCTCAAATTGAGTGGCGCCCCCACACTTTGAGAAATCGACGCACACTCAAAACAGCAGGAAGGCGACCAAAGATGGACGCGCGCGCAGCAGACGCCGCGGCGCACGGCACCGCCACCCACATGAACGTGCAGCACGCCGCTCAGCACGCCGCCGCTGGCGAACACCACCACCTGATTGACGACTCGCTGGACAAGTACGATGACACGACGAACGATCTCGGCGGCGGCGGCCGCAAGCGCGAGCTCGAGGACTACGATGACGACGACGACGACGACGCGAGCACGTACGGCGGCGGCGTCGGCGGTGGCGGCGGCGGCGGCGGCGGCAAGGACGACGCGAAGGGCGACAAGCTCGGCCGCGGCGGGAAGCGTGCGCGGCGCCACAACTGGCAGGAGAAATACGCGATGGAATACGGGCTCATCGCGATCGAGAAGGACCATGTGGCTGGCGACGTGACGCTCGCGATGTGCGGCTTCTGCAAGGCGTTCGGCCGTGAGGGCAAGTTTGAGCAGCTGCTGCAGTCGGACGCTGACGCCAACGCTGCTGGCGCGAACTCTGCGGACAGCAAGAAGCGCCGCCGCCGCTCGCTCACGACCACCAAGTTCTTCCGCGCATTCCGCGTCGACAACATCCGCAGCCACCTGCAGGGAGCGCACCCGCGCCGCTGGGCCGAGTTTGAGATGCTGCCGAAGCAGGAGGCCGTACGCGCGCGGTACCTGCAGATGCAGGGCGACCTGCCGTACGAAGGGCTCCAGATGGTCGACGACGTCGTGGCGCTCAGCGGCTCGTCGCTCAACGCCGAGTCTGACATCGCGTACGCACAGGCGCAAGCCCAGGCGCTCGCCCACCCGGCGGCGACGCTGCCAGAGGAGCCGCACCCAACGCCAGTCGCGCCGAGCTCAGTTGCAAGCGCGAGCGCTGCCCAGGCACCAACCCAGCAACCGACTACTGTGGTACGTGTGATTGCTTGTACATGGTGTGCTGTCTCCCACCATGAATGGTCTGACTGATCTCTGTGTGTGCGAATCGCCTCATGTCGACCTCGATCATTCAGCAACCGTATATGGGTAAGCCGTTTCTCTGGAATCGTGCCTCTGAAGTATCATGGATTGCTAACAGTATCCCTTTTTTTATGCGTGTGCTTGTATCGAAAACAGGCGTGCGAAGCTCGTTCGACTACGAGAAGCACCTGACTGAGCAGCTCGCGCTGGACCGCGAGAAGCTCGCGTTCGAGAAAGCCAAGTTCAAGAAAGACGTGGAGCTCCGCGAACGCGAGCTGGCGCTGCGCGAGAAGCAGCTGGAACAGGAGCGCGTGCTCCACGAGAAGCTCAGCGAAGCCACGCTCGAGGCCGCGCAGCAGGAGACCTCCAAGTTCTTCCGCCTCGCCGAAGTGCTGCGGGATGCAGTCGTGAGCGCGGCGAGCGGCACCGCAGTTGCCCAGAGCTCGTCGATTGTGTAGGTTTAATCTCATTCCTTTCGCTTGGTGTAGGGCCAGCAACCTGTCTCTGGCACTGCTTTGAAGGAGGAGAGGAGATCGAGCACACTGGTGAAGAAGCGCTCGTCCTGTTTTGGCGCCCACCAGTGCTCAATATCACTGTTGTCGATTATGCATACTGAGATTTGCAAAGCTTCAGGTATGAAACGCAACAGAACAGCACCATCTTGAACTGTGCGATTGAACGAACAGCTACGCTTTATCACAATACATCCTGAGTGAGATCCTAACAACTGACATTGGTGTGCACCAAGCTATCCTGCCATTCCCAACGATGACTAGAAGCCTGGGCAGCTTGGATCACCATTCATTAGTTGACAATGCCCGACACGGCCCCGCTCACGACGCGGCGGTTACCGGTGCCACTCTTGAGGTAACACGCCGGCGAGCCCGGGTTCGTGTTCACGAACGTGTACGCCTTGCAGCCTGCCGTCTGCTTGCACTGGTTGCAGCACTCGCCCGGAGACAGACCCAGCACCGTGCGGATGTCGCTACCGTAGAAGTCCACGTCCGTGAACTGCTGCGAGCACTGCGCTGGCAGCGGCTGGCACTGGTAGTACCACTGGTTCCACGCCTGGCAGTACTCGCCCGACGGACAGCACGTGGCGCCGTCGCGGTCGCTGCCACAGGCGCCACCCGACGAAGCGCACACTTGCGGAGGCGGCGTCACACTGACGATCACAGCCGACACCGTTCCGGCGACGGTACGGCGCTCGCCTGAGCCCTTCTTCAGGTAGCACGCCGTGCGGCCGTCCGAGTTGTAGTTCACGAACGTGTACGCCTTGCAGCCAGACGTCGCGTGGCACTTGTCGCA
>JAADWH010000072.1:0-53226 GCA_023335995.1 Globisporangium nagaii
ACACACACACACACACACATGCACATACCATGCCTGCTGTGTCGACGATGTCGGTGACGAAGTGCGCGTTCCGGAAGCGAATCGTCTTGTGGAACGTGTTCTCGATCGTCGGGTCATAGTTTTCCACGAAGCGGTTCTCGACAAAGCACGTCGTGAGCGACGACTTGCCGACGCCTGGGAAGCCCAGCACCGTGAGCTTGCGCTGCACCTCGACTGGCATCTTGCGCTTCTTGTTCTTGTTGCTGCTGTCGCTGTAGCTCGGCGTCTACAGGGGGAGAGGGATGGGGGAGAAGATGCGTGCTCGCGGCGCTTGCTTTCTTCGTCGCTCTCGCCGTTGCTGCTGCTGCTTGTTGTCTGTTCTTGTTGTCCGTCTGCACTCTTCTTGCTGGTGCGTTCGTTTGTTATCTCGTTCTTCGCGCTCCTCGTAAAAAAGGAGCAGACTTGGCGCTTTCACTAAGCCCGTGCGCGCTTTTACATTTGAGGAAATCAGATGTGTGCGCGCTTCAGAGATCGAATGGACACGTGTTTCGTGAGGTTTCCTATGTTGGCAGACAGACGGCTTTAAGAGGTGAGGTAGTAAAACCCTTCTCAAAACGATAAATCGTTTCATAGACGTTTTTACAAGTGGATATCTGTCTAAAGCGGTCAAATTGATGTCCTTTTTCGAACAAAATGAACTCTTCTCAGAGCATTGTGGATTAGAACCCGTTACACCCGGCGCTTTGAGCGATGTGAGCAGTCTCGCTTTAAGCTCAGCTAAAGTATGCAAGAGTGACCATCAAATCAGTACATTGGATAGAAACAAGGAGAATATAGTCGTATTTAAGTAGCCGCAGCAGACTCCTGATTATACCAGGGTTTAAAGGGTTTTACACGCCATGAACTTTGACCATTTCGATCATAAAAAGCACAACTATTCGATGGGAAGCCCAATCAGGATCGAGCTTCACGTGCGTCTTCGTTTTGTTCCTTTCCCGAGCCTTTTGGCGTCCAGCTTTCGCTCCTCTCGTTTGTATCCGCTGGCTTGCCTTCAGATATCTGAAACGATCTTTGACTCAAGATTGTTCTTTGCGCTGTCGACTGTGCCGTCGACTGTGCCCTGGTCTGACACGGGTCTTTCGGTGCTTTCTGTCCGCCGCGTTTTCGCCGACTCCCTCACACACGCATTTTAGCCATTCCGCACGCAGACCGAGAGAGCGACGCGTCACCCGAAGCGACTTGACTCGGATCGCATCGCATCGCGCCAGCTGTGTGAGAGGGAGGCGTGAGTGCGAGCGGGGGGAACGAGTATCCGCGCCACCGGCACCTTCTCGCTCTACCAACCGATCTTTGCTCTGGTCAGCTAGCCAGCGAGCAGCAACACAAGGCGCTTTGGAAGCGACCACCACTTCTCCGTGAATTGAAAGAAGATGAACGGAGATCGCCGATCGCAGGACGGCGCGGGCGGCTTCTTCGGGGTCGCTTCGCCGCCGACGTCGGCGAACAACCGCTTGCGGCCGCAGAGCGCGGGCACGCGGCTGCGCCAGAAGCCGGCAGCGCCGTCGCACCAAGATCTCTTCGCGACGCTCGGCATCGACCCCCAGGGAGGAGGCGGAGGAGGAGGAGCGAGAAGCAGCTACTTCAGCAACCGCGGGTCCACGGCGAGCGTCTCGTCGATCAACAACGGACCGCCGACGGCGAGCACGTCGAACGCGTCCATGCACCAGTACGGTGCGCCACCGCGAGGGATGTACACGACGCCACCGCCGCCTGCGCCAGTAGCCAGCAGCAACGCCATGAACTGGAGTGGATCGACCAACAGATTCGCCAGCTCGACGGTGACAGGCTCTTCTGCTTCTGCTTCTGCTTCTGGTTCTTCAGCTGCTGCGGCGGCGTCCCTTTTGAGGGCTCCGCCAGCTGCGTCGACGTTTGGAGTGACGTCAACATTCGGAAGTGCCGCGACCTCTGCGTTTGGAACCGCGCCGCCCTCTTCGTCTACGTTCGCAGCTAGCGCGAAGCCGAGCACGAGTTTGTTCTCGATGGAAGACACGGACGCGTTTGAGATGGATGACGGCTGGGGCTGTGACTCGCCCTCTGCTGTGCTGTCGCCTACAGCCGTCTCGAACCCAACGGACGAGGCGGCAGGTGACATCGCAGTCGACGAGCTGAACGACGAGCTGAACGACGAGTTGAACGACGAGGACTTTGGCTGGGAAGACGCAGAGACCGACAAGCAGTTTGGGATCACGCCGCCAAAGCCAGCGCCAGTGGAGACGGTGGCGAGTTTCGCTGTCCCGCCTCCTGCTGCCAGTCTCCCGCCACCACCAGCTACAGCGCCACCAACTGGACCGTCGCCGCCGTTTGCGTACAGCAACGTTACGACGCACCGACAGTACCAAGCTCCAGCAGCTGCGCCTGTGCAGAGTGCTGTGACTTTTGCTGCTTCGGTACCAGCGGCGGCGTCGGTGCCACCAGCGCCGGTGCCAGCGCCTGTCGCGGAGCTCGAGTACACTGAGAGGAACTCGTGGGGAGAGCCGTGGGAGGATGCTGAGCCATTCCCCGACCATAAATCCCCGTCTCCGTCGCCAGTGGCTTCTGCTCCTGCTGTTGCTGCTGTCAGTGGCGGAGGAGCTCCACTCAGCTCATTTGTGCCTCCAGTTGCCGTTCCAGTTGCTACAGCAGAGAGCATCCCAACTGCGAACGAGTTCTGGGGAGACCAAGAGGATGACGCGCTTTTTGACGAAGACGAGCACGCGAACGAGAAATGGGACGAGACGCCAGTCGCCCAGCAGAGCACCGCTGAGGACGTCGCCAAGCTCTCGCTCCACGACAAGGAGGCAGCATCGATGGAGGAGACGCTGAGTGATGTCCACCACCAGTACCACCACCACCACCAGCAACAGCAGCAACAGCAGCAGCAAACGAGCAGCAGCTTCGCTCCACCATTGTACTCGGTTGAGTCCTCGCCGTCTCGCTTTGGCTTCGAAGCGCAGGCAGTAGAGACGCAGTCGTACGAAACCGGTGCAGCTGCACACTTTCACGGCAACACTAGCAGCAGCAGCAGCCCGCCGTTTGGTTCCCATGCTGCTGCTTCTGCTGGCTATTCTGGCGGATCTTTGCCAGCTGAAAGCCATGATTTTGCTCCTGAACGCTCGCCGCCGCGTCCAAGCGTGACGTTTGGGTCGGAGCCTCCTAGCCCCACTCCTGCAACGCCTGAAGCTTCGCCGGCGCCAGCATTCCGTCAACAGCAGCAGTCTGCAGGTGGAGACTACTTTGGCAGCAGCAGTAGCCCAGCGAAAGACGACGACACTGCTGCGCCAACAGTTCCAGAAGTTTCCCAGGACTCCTCGCAGTCGCAGTACTCCGAGCACCCCCAGCACGCCACGCCGAGCTTTGAGAGCGACTCGTCTTCAGGGTACCATCACCAGGAGCAGCAGCAAACCGTGACTGATCCTCAAAAGGGCTGGCAAGAGCATGCGCCAGAGTCTACGTACGAGGGGGGCTCTGGCGCTCTCTGGAGCTCCAACGACGCGTCGTCGCCAAACAAGGCTGAGCAGTTTGGCGGCAATTTTTTCCAGCACGGCGAGACTGTGGCGGCAGCTGTTCAGTTCCAATCCGTTCCTGTCTCAGGAGAGGTTGCGGAAGCTACACGCACGTCGCCATCATTCGAATCGACTGCAGAAGGTGCGGGCTCAGCATTCCACTACCGCGAGAACTCGTCGCGCGAAGAGGCGCAGTTCTTCGCGTCTGTGCGTGACCACGAGCGCAGCTCAACGGCTTCCGTTGGCGGGGACGTGTCGTCGGCTGGCGCTACGTTCGGCGGCTCGGACTACATCGGCGACGGAGCTTTCTCGGACGGCAACTTTTCGGAGACGCGCAGCATCATCGGCTCGTCGAATGCAAGCACTGCGTTCGGCACAGACTTCCCGTCGGTTAGTGAGGGCTTTTCAGCGGCCGCGACAACGTTTGGCGGCTCGGACTATGTGAGCGATGGGCAGTTCTCAGACGGGAACGTGTCGGAGACCCCGAGTCTGAACGAGTCGTCGTCGCTCCGGGGCGGAAGCGCTGAAGCTGGCTCTGTAAACGGAGAGCCACCGCTCTCGAGTGAGGGGCAGTACTACAGTGAGGACGGACGCAATGAGGACGACCCAAGCCCGTTCGAGATGTCCGCCAATTCATCGAGTGGTGGTGCGTTCGACGGCGGCTTTGCGGGGACGACCCCGTCTGCTGCGCTGTTCAACCAGAACTCTGCTGACGATGTGGCTGAGGAGGTAAACCCGTTTGTATCGTCATCGTCATCTGCGCGGTTCTCAGCTTCGAGCGACACGCGCTCGAGTTTCCAGGCAAGTCCGTTTGGCTCTGCTCCGCCAATCGAGAGCAGCTCCAGTGCGGCTCCTCAAGAAGACTTTGTCCAGCCTGCGGCGTCGCTCTTTGGCGCGACAGCAGGCTCGGATGTGCCAAACCCGTTTGGAGACTCGTCGAGCTCGTCGTTTGCAGAGAAGGAGCTGCCCGTGGCAGATGCGAATGCAGACGACCTGTTTGCGTCTTCTTCGCCAGCGACTGGGTTTGGTGGCGGCGGCTCGTTTGCCCAGCCTGCCCAGCAATACACCGACCAAGGGTACCACCACCACCAGTCGTATGATCAGGTACGCTATGCATCACTGTCTCTGACCGAGGCGTTTATCGATGTCCTAACGAGTGTGTGATTGTGTTTGTGCTCTATAACGATGAATCTATGTCTAGGGGTACCAGCACCAGCACCAGCAGAGTGGCTATGGACAGCAGAGTGCCCAGTCAGCGTTTGGTCAGTCGTCGTACAGCGAGGGCTCACACTTTGGGCATGGCGATGCTGCAGCTGCGTCTGCGTCTGCTGGAGAGCTCTTTGGACAGAGCCAAAGCGCGTTTGATGGCTTTAGCTCGAGCTCCAGTGTGTTCGGGCAACAGCAGGAGAGTGAGACGTCTGCGAGCGGCTTCGGTTACTCGCAGCAGCAACAGCCTGGCACGACAGAAAGCGCGTTCACTGGTGTCCACCAGTACGGAGCTTCAGACGCCAACGACCACTTCGGTCAGAATGCGCACAACCCCAGCGAGAACAACTATGGAACTCATGAAGGCGGCGCTGGTGCTGAGTTTGGGGCTCACCACGAGCAGACGCAACATGCACCAGAGGTCTACTACCAAGAGCAGCACGCGACTCAAGGCGACTACAGCGCGGAGTTCCAGGCGAGCCAGGCGTTTGGCGCGGACAGCCCCGGTGCTCAGTTCGGTCACTCGAGCGCGCACAGCTACGCTGGCTCAACCTCGCCTGCTGGCACAGCTCCGCACGGAGAGAGTGGCGGTCGTGGCCAGGCGCAGGGCTTCTTTGGCCACTCGCAGCAGCACACTCCATCACACGAGTACGAGCGCAGCCAGTCCGACGCGATGTCGAACTCTGGGTTCAGCGAGAGCCAGTCCTCTGCATCAGCACAGGGCTTTTTCGGCGGAGCGTCTGGCGCTTCGTTTGCCTCGTCCAGCGAGTTCTTCGGCGGTGATGACGCTGCATCAACTCCAGCAGATGAGCTCCATCGTGGTCAGCAGAGTCAGCCGGGTCTGTCTCGCAGCGCCAGCGACGCGTCGGCGTACAGGGAGCAACAGCACATCACGGAGAGCCTCGCCTCCGAAGACCCAGCCAACTACGAGCAGCAGCAGCAGGAGCAATCGTGGCCGCAGCCTGACAGCTTTGCTCAGTCAGGATACGGCAGCGACGACTCGTTCTCAGCCCCGCCGCCTCCACCGCCAGCTCACGAACCATTTGGTTCACCTGCTCCTGCTGGCGGCGTCAGTGGAAAAGCTCATGAGGTGCCTACCTATCCTCCACACGGAGAGGTTGCGCAGTCCAGCGAGGGAGCCGAAGCCTCGGCAGATGGTGGCGCGTCGCCTTTTGGTCAGGCGAACACGCCTGACCATGCGAGTTTCGCACATGCTTCGGAGCCTCCGACTGCGGCGTCATTCCCGTCACCTCCAGTAGTGGCAGAGAGCGGTCACAGCCACCAGACGCACTTCGGCTCGTCGTTCCAGCAGCACGAGCGCGACTCGGCTTTCAGCGCGAGTCCAGATCCAGCAGCCTCTGCTCCGACGCCTCCTCTCCCGGAGCCATTGCCTCAGCACCATGATGACTCGTCCAACTACTTTGGCTCGGGAGCACACACCAACGATGCGAGTGAGTCTCTTGGATTCGGCGACCAGTTTGGAGGCTACAGCGCATCGGACTCGTCGAGTATGTTTGGCGCACCGCCTCCGCAAGAGCAGCAGCAGCAGCAGGCTCCTGCTGCGTCGTACTTTGGCGGCGAGCAGTCGACCGCCGCTCCTGCGTACGGAGGTTTTGAGCAATCTGCGCCAGGCGGATTTGGCAACCCTTCGTCGTCCGAGTTCTTCTCCTCAGCGCCTCAGCAGCAGCAGCAGCAGCAGCAGCAGAACTCGAGCGCTCCTACTCCAGCGGGTGCTGCGTATGGCGCACCATATCAGCAGACTCCTGCCGCGCAGCCATTCTATCAGCAGCAGCAGCAGCAGCAGCAGCAGCAGCAGCAATCGTTCCACCAGACGGCTCCTGCGTTCGGTGCACCTGCACCTCCTGCAGCTCATGTGCCAGGTAACTTCAGCAACAGCTACGCTGCGCACGGCACGTCTTCAGCACAATCGCACCAGACTGGCAACTACTACGGGCAACAGCCAGCTGCCGCTCTCGGTGTTTCGTACGCGCAGGACTACAGTGCTGGCGATCAGAGCGGATACGGAGGAGCTGCGAGATACGGAGGAGTCCAGAAGCAAACCGCCCCGATGGCGAAGAGCAACAAACATAAGGACCCGTGCGTGCCTGCGCCGTCGTGCTTGGCTTCGTTTGGCTTTGGCGGCAACGTCGTGACCATGTTCCCGAAGCGAAAGCTGCGCCTGAATATCGCCGGAAGCAGCTTCCGCAACAGCCCACGCGCGCCAGTGTACGTATTCAGTTATCATGGCTACGAGTCGAGCTGCATTCCGTGTACTAACGTTTCGTGGTTGCATTCACAGACCGTCGCACCCAGGCGACAACTCGGCGCTTGGCGAGCTGCGCAAGGGACCCGTGAGCGTGTATCGGATGGACCAGATCCACCCGCGAGACCGACACTTTGAGCAGCTCGAGGCGTTCCCTGGCCCGCTCACGGAGAATGTGTCGGAAGACGTGGTGCTGTGAGTACCATGCCGTGTGTGTGTTTTCTCTTGCCTATGAAGTGGTTCGTAGGTACTGACTCTGCATTGATGACACTGTGATTGCAGTCAATACCTGGAGGACCAGCTGAAGGACACCGCGTCGTCCTCGAGCGAGCAGGAAGACGAGCGTCTGCTGTCGGGCATTTTGAAGATTCTGGTGAAGTGCAACGGCAAGCTCCGCTCGGATCCGACAGCAAACCCGAGCGACCCTGACTCGCCAGAGGTTCAGTTGGTCACGCTCCTTCGAGAAAGCGACCATCGCCGCCGAGGGTACGTGTGACAACTGTGTATATGTGTGCGTGTGATTCACATGGACTCGAACAACCTGGTTTCCCTAACGTTTGCGATTGATTCCCTGTAGGAACCAAGCTCCGAACTTCCCTTCACCAAGACCTGTTCAGACTGGACTGGTGCGTTTGTATTCTATTGTCCACTTCGCTAATCGAGCCAACCTCATGTTTTAACATCGCCATGGGTTGTATGTTGCAGCATCCGGACATGTTTGCGAAGAATGCGAGCATCATCCGCGATCTGCTCTTGGTGGGCGACCGAAAAGCCGCAGTTGACGTCGCGATCCACGCGCAGATGTGGCCCGAAGCCATGCTCATCGCGTCGTTCACAGACAAGGACGAGTACAAGGTTTGTTTGCGTTCATGGTGGTGGTGTGTGTGTACTGTACATGGTGAAAGCTGCTTGCTAACATCCAACTTGGTGTTGCTGCTGCAGCGCGTGCTGCGTACATACTTGGAAGGACACTATTCGATCGGCGATCCGTGCCGTGCGCTGTACATGTCGTTTGCGGATCAGCAGGAAAAGAGTGTGCAGGAGCCACAGAAGCTGTTGCAACTAAACCACAACCACCAGCAGCAGCAGCAGCACTCGTCCTCGATCCTCTCGAGCTGGGTCACGCATGCGCAAGTCATTCTGGCAAACAGGACTGGTGACACCAGCAAGGTACGAACCTGCCTCATGATGTGTGGCAGACATTGGTTATCCAAGCACACGGACTAACATCACGCTGTTATGTCTTGCTATTTCACTAGATTCTCGTCGAGCTCGGCGATCGTCTGTGGAAAGAAACCGGGTCGATCCTTGCAGCTCACGTGTGCTATCTGTCGGCTGGTATTGCCGTTGAGGCGCCGTCGCTCAACTCCAAGATCGCGCTTCTTGGAGCCGACCACCGCACGCCGAAAGAAGCGCGCTTCTACGTTTCTTCCTCAGCGGTGCAGCGCACGGAGATTTACGAGTGGATCCAGAAGCGCTCGAGCGGCAGTGCGACGAACATGATCCCGTTCCAGGGCTACAAGCTCATCTACGCGATGATCCTGGCGGATCACGGCAAGCTCGAGACGTCGTTCAAGTACGTGAGCTCGATGCTGTCGGTCATCAAGGCTGTGACAGCGACCATGAAGCCTGGCACGTCGATGTACTTGGAAGGGATGCAGAACCAGCTGACTGTGCTGGACGACCGGTTGCGCCAGCACCTCGGGCAGAACCGCGTCAACTCAGTCGCGTCTTCTAGCAACAGCAAGCAAGGCAAATGGGGCTTCGGAAGCGCGCTGAGCATCATGGGGAAGATCGTGAACCGAGTTGTCGAAGGAAGCGATGGCTCTGGCGCTCCGTCTGCTGCAGCTTCCAATGCGCAGCATGGATCAGGAAGCAGTTTGTTCCCTGGCGCGCCTCGCTCGAACAACACGAGCGGTGTACCAGCGTACCCAAGCACTCCGCAGGCGCAAGCGTACTCTGGGTACCCACAACAACCAGCCGGGCAGCCTGCACCCCTCTCGAACGATCGCAGCGCACCAGTGGCGCCTCAGCGCGCTCCTTCTCCGTCGTACCCAGGATTCGGACAACAAGCTCCTCGCTCCAACGACCGCAAGGCGACCCCACCGCCATACCACAGCTCTCCTGCGCTTGCTCCAGCGCAGACGTATCCAGGCTATGGAGGACAGCAGCCAGGATTGCAGAACATGCCTCGCTCGAACGAGCCCGTTGCGTACCCAGGCACTCCTTCGCAGTCGTACGGTGGCTTTGGACAGCAACCGCAAGGCGCGCAAGCGACGCCTCGCTCGAACGAGTTCAACGCTGTGCCGGGATACCCACGCACGTCTTCACAGTCCTCGTTCCAAGGTTACAGCCAGCAAGTTGGTGCGTCGCCGGCACTTGCAGCCGCGGCGGATCCGTACAGTGGAGCTTCTCGCTCGAATGAGTTCAACGCTGCGCCGGCATACCCACGCACGTCTTCACAGTCGTCCTTCCAAGGTTACAGCCAGCAAGTTGGTGCGTTGCCAGCACTCCCAGTAGCATCGGACCCATTTGCTAGAACTCCTCGCTCGAACGATGGCGCTCCTGGCTACCCGCGAGCTCCAACTCCACAGGGGTACCCGGGGTACGGCCAGCAGCTTGCTCCTCGCTCGAACGACTCGAATGCTGCTGCTCAAGCGTATGCTCTCGCAGGCTACGGGCAGCAGCAGGCGACGCCACGCGCAAACGATCCGAGCGCCAACTATGGCTACCAGCAGCAGCAGCAGCAGCAGAGTGAGCAAACACAAGCCCAGTCGTATCCAGGCTACGGTCAGCAGCTGCAGCCTGCTCCTCGCTCGAACGACTCGAACGCTGCTGCGAATCAAGGACACCACCCTTCGTACCCCGCTTACGGCCAGGAAAACGGTGCGTACGGAGCTCAAGGCAGCGCGCACTACGGTCCGTCGAGCACTTCGTCGCAAGGCGCTTACGCAGCGAATGGAGGCGCATTTGCTGCTGGTCCTGGAGGCAACACACAGACGCAATTCGACAATAGCGGTCCACACTCGCAAGACAGGTTTGCGTCACCAGCACGCTCCAACACGGCTCCGCTTCCGTTTTCGGACTCGGACAATGGAGCTCCTGGGTTCCAGGGAGGAGGTTTCACACCGCAGTCGCCTCAGCAGGAACAGCAGCAGCAGCACTTCCAGCAGCAGCAGATGGCGGGAAGTCACGGCCACACCCACAGCCAGCCCCACTTCTCCAACTCGGCTCCGAGCTCGATGCCTGCATCGCCATCGTCCTTCCAGAAGCCGACGCTGGATCTATCTGGAGACGCAGGCAAGGGCGTAGCAGTGCCGCCACGCCGCGCGTCAGACAAGCCTCGCAGCCCCACTGCCTCTGGTGCTGGTGGGTCGCCAGCAGAGGGCACGTCGAGCGGACCGTCCAGTGACAAGGGCTCTGCGAGTCCAAAGTTCAAGGACGCGAAGAAGACTGCGCGCTCCAAGACGCCACCGCCGAGCGGCTCGAAACCGGGCTGGTTCTCGGGCGTGATTGGCAACTTCATCGCGAAGAAGATGAACCCGGAGGCGAAGGTAGCCAAGCTCGGGGAGCAGATGGAAGCGTACTTTGACAAAGAGAAGAAGTGCTGGGTGTTCCCGGGCGAGACGGCGGCAGAAGAGCCCACGATGCCAAGTGCGCCACCCACCGGTCCACTGCCAGGCAGTACGCCGTCGTCGAGCAGCGGGGGACCGCCAGGTGCGTTGGGACCTCCAGGCACCCACTCGGCGCCAGGATCCATCAGCGGCGGCTCGGCGGACCCGCTCTCGGCGCTCATGGCGCCACCGCCGTCGCGCGCTCACGCTGCGCTGATGAAGAAAGACCCGCTGTCTGCGATGATGGCGCCACCGCCGATGCGACCGGGCATGCTCGGGCAGCAGCGTGGGGCGTCCATGGGTGCGCAGCGAAAGCCGCCTCGCCCACAGTTTGCGGTCTTCAAGCCAGCGCCACAGGCGAGTCCAGCGCCTGAAGCGGCAGCAACCGAAGAGTAAGTGCCGACACCTTTGCATGTTTTCCATTCCCTCTTTTTTTCTTCTTCTCTCCGACGAGTGTAGTTTTTGATACATCTCTGAGCTCTTTTCTCTGCTGTATAAGAAATACAAATACTACGAATGCAACACATTGCAGTGCGCTGTGCGTGCTGGGTGTCTTTCTCTATGCCTTCGCCAGCAAGTCGGATTGCTTGCCTTCACAGCGTCATGGGATCGGGAACGGCGCATTTCATCTCTGCGGCAACGAGCGATTGTCAGTGCGCTCACTCCTTCGAAGCGAGAGTCGGCGACGCAGTAGCATCAGCCGCAGCGGCGGCTGGCATGGATGCACTTGGCGGCTGCGGGGTCTTGGAGCTCTCGGCGATGAGATCGACGCCAAAGAACTCGTCCAGCTTTCTGTCGGCGAACTGTTGGAGCTGCTCGGATCGAGTCGGCGCAGTTCACAGCAAGGTTGCGATGCGAATGCAATGCACACAGAGCGACATAGCGTTCCACAAGAATGCAGTTAGTGAATGGTGCATACACATGAGCTGCAGCATAGCTCTGCGGCGCGAACGATCGACGTGCAAGCAAGTGCAGCAGCCGATGCATAGGACAGAAAGCACACAGACACGGCCAGCACACAACAGAAAACGAAAACGTACATCGGTGAAAACGTGCGGCTGTGTGCGGCCGCGGCGCGTCGAGTAGTCCGTGAAGAACACGAGCTTCGTGGTCATGGCCGCGCACGCGCCCCACGTGAAGAGCTGCAGCGAGCGGTGATACCGGCGGTCGATCATCTCTCTTGCACACACGCACTCTCGTCTCTGCTGAGCGTCTCTCGGTTGGCTTTGGATGTGGGCAAAGCGAACCAAAGAGAGGCCACTATTCAAGTGGAGTCTGCTATTCGATGCATTCTAACATCGTGCTCAGTCGAATAGTGGACTCTTTCCGTTTGGATTTGTTGAACCTCACTGGCATTCCGCATTCTGCGCAATCTCGCGATGATGGCGCATGGCGAGGAAGAGATAAGCTCAAGCGACACGCTCGTCGATCAACATGCGGACGCTGCATGCGCATTCACAAGACGTGGACTGTATTGCTCTCTGCTTTGCTGTTCTGCTGTTCCTTGCGCCGTCGCGAGGACGTTCGGCGCTTGGTCCAACGCATGCGCAACATGAGAACGCAAAACCAACGAGTGAGTGCAAATGCACGAGTGGAATGTACGACAAAGCGGAATACTCGCGGCTGATATTGCTATTGCTCACGGTGTTTCTTTCTTTCTTTCACTCGGGAACTGTGACGCTAAGTTAAAATCACACAGACATGCATCGACAGCTTGCACATACAGGAGGAACACGCGTGCGCGCACATCAAACCAGTTGCCGTACGAGCCCGTCAAAGTCGTCCGCCAAATAGCTGCTCAGCGACGACTCGAACTCGGCCACGCTGCACGACGCACCCTCTTCGTCCATGTACGAGATCGCCTCAGCGTGCAGCGCCGGCAGCTCGCCGCACACCTCGTCAGCAATGTCGTCCAGGTCGTCCTCGTCGTCAGTGACGTCGCTGAAGGTGAGCGTCGCTGGCAGCTCCTGCGGGTGCAGTCCAGGCGGGAACTGATCCCAGGCAAAGAGCGCTGGGTTGCACTCCTCTGGAGCACACTGCTGCTGCTGCTGCTGCTGCTGGAGCTGGAATTGATGCAGGTACTGGGTGTTTTCCCACACATCCTCAAACTCCGGCATCTCGCGCTTGATCGAGCAGCCGTTGTTGCCAGTGGACGAGGAGAAGTCGTCCATGGTCGCGAGCGTCTCGTCGCAATCCGTGCTCGTCGTCATGCTCCACACCGCGGCGTCTCCAAACACGCCAAGCGGCGCAGCGTACGGAGTCACGTCGAGCGATGTGCTGTCCACTGCAGTCGGCGACTCGCAGCTCAGCACCATGCCTTCAAAGTGGATCGCGGCATTGTCGTCGTAGCATTCGGTAGTGCTGATGTGCAGGTTCGACGCCGGTGGTGACACCGATACGAAGTCGTCGCAGTTCATCTCTTGTGGAAATGGCACGAGAGCGTTCTACAAAGAAGAAAGCAAAAAGACACACCAAACGTCAGCAACTGAGACAAGGTGCGAAGTTGCCAGCATTGCAGCGAAGCACTTACACTGAACATCTCGTCGCGCATGAACCCGAGCGGATCTGTCACGTCCTCGAACACCTGGCGCGGGAGATCGAAGAGCTCGGCGTTCACGGGGTTGTGGAGCGTGAAGCTGGCGAACTCTTCGCACGTAGTGCTCATGTCCGCGACGCAGGCGATCGCAGAGACACAGTCCGGGGATGAGGACCCTCGCTCATAGTCCCTTTTGATGGCGCGCGACGCTTTCTTGCTCGCGCGCTTGCGCAGTGGTCTGCGGCAAGAAGAGCTCTTGGACGAGGCCGAGTCGCTGCACGAAGACGAGTCCGACGAGTCGCCTGGAAGCTTGAGCTTGGCTTTCATGGACGAGTGCCAGTGGTTCTTCACAGCATTGTCCGTGCGTCCGGGAAGCTTCTCTGTGATCTTGGCCCATCGGTTTCCGTACTTGGCTTGCATCTCCATGATGATGTTATCTTCTTCTGATGTCCACGGGCTCTTCTTGATTGCAGGGTTGAGCTGGTTGTGCCATCTGCAGATCCACAGCAAATCAAAAAGCATGCATAGATGAGTATCATGCTGGAAGTGAACAAGTGGACAGAGACAGAGCTAGCCGCATGACTCACCGCTCGCGGCACTGCTTGCCATTTCTGCCAGGGAGGTACGACGCAATGACGGCCCACTTGCCCGCGCCGTGGGACTCGACGAGGTCGAGCATCCTGAGGTCTTCGGCGGGCGACCACGGCTTCTTCACTGCCGTGCCGTGGTTCTGCAGCTCGTTCCAGCGCAGATTGCACTGGGACGGCGTGCGCTTGTCGAAGAACGTTGCGATGGTCTTCCACTTCTTGCCGCCGTGCTTGTACACTGCGCTGCGGAGCTGCTCATCCTGTTCGTGGACGGCGCAAAGAGGGGAGACAACAGAGGCGGCAAGACAGGTGAGTGACTCCAGCGCCACACGAGGTTGACGGATAGCGCCGAGAGCGTGTCTTGTGTACCTCTTCGATCGTCCAGGGCTCTTCTGTCTGGCTTGGGTTGGTGCACTTGGATCTGGAAGAGGAGAGAGGAATGCACCAGTCAGTCAGTCAAGCTCGGTAAGATTTATTGCAGCGGATCGAACGCGAACTCACTTCTTTGGGCAGCGTCGCTGGTAGGGGGAAAATCGTCGGTCCATGACTGGTGTGCTGGTGTCGGGATTTCTTTCGATGTCGGAGGTTTGAAGGAAATGGAGTTGTGAGGTCAAAGAAAAGGTCGAGAAAAGCGAGCGCGTCTTTAAACCATCAGCAGGAGGAGCACGTCCACCTCTCCTGCTCCTCCTGCTCCTCCTGCTGCTCCTCTTTCTTCGAGGAAGTCGGGTCGTGCGGTGGTGGTGGCTGCGGCCGGCGGCCATCTGTGCGAGTGATTATGGCTGCAGGCGAATACGAGACGCGGCGGCTCCAGCCCACGAGCCGTTAGCGTCGCAGCTTTTTAAAGGAGACAAGGCACCACTGCAGCTTTGTATAGCTGGCTCTCAGCACTGCGGCCAAGTATGGCTCTTGTCTCGTGTGACGACGCATCGAAAGAGTATCAACCCAAGAGCATCGAAGAGGCGCGCGCGCTCACGTTGCGGCAGCAGCCAGCAACGCCTGGCGAGGCGGTCAGCTCCATAGATTCTCGCCAAAGGCTTCTGCCAAGTTGGTTTTAAAAACGCCAGCAAAAAAAGATCGGGCTGCCGCTTGCCGCTTGCCGCTTTGCTTTCGCTTGTTGCGAAAGCGGCGCCGGGTCGCCCAATCACTGACGAGTGTCTCAAAGAAGCGCGGCGGAAATCCTGGAATCGGCTGACTGACTGTCCGACCTCCGCAAGCATACCGAAGCGTTGAGAAGCGGGCGGGCGTGGACCTTCGCTCACAAGGGCATGCCTTCCCCCTTCCCCCTGGTCGCACGCATGCATTCCTGCAGCTCCACGTGTCGATGTGGACTGCATTGGACATTCCAAACCGACGCCGAGTCGCTCGGCTGGTAAATGATCAACGCACGTTGAAGCGCTTCTCGAGCGCGTCACGTCCCGCATTTGAACCTCTCTCTCTCTCTCTCTTGTGTGGCGTCATTTCTTCCCTCGCCGACTGTCGCTCAAGGGCGGATCGGAGTGGGGGCCACGTGGCGCCGAGTCTCTCTTGGCTCGGCTTGCAGTTATTGTTGCTGCTGCTTTTAAAGCAACGCCTCGACAACGTTATGCGGACATTGAAGATCCCTTCCGATATCGATTAGGCAGTCTGTGGTTGGCGGGCGAGAAGGTGCGCAGGTGGGCCGACCGCGACTGTCTGGTTGGCGAAAGGGCGTGGCCGACCGCGACGGGGATTGGGCAGATTCTGCGTCGCATTTTTGCAAGAGGACCCTTCGCAGGGCATAAAGGCCAACCACGAGGCGACGAGAAGGACACTTTTCCCACATAGTTGGACCTTTTCTCACAACCACGCGAGGATGCTTTTTTTCTCACACGCACACACTCACACGCATCTCATCCCAGCCACCACTGAAATAAACGACGACGCGGAAAGGCACCGCGAGGGCGAATAGCAAGATGGAAGAGAGGCGCGAACGCGATTCTGGGCTCCTTTCTTACTCGGCATTGAAGTGCGTTGTTAATACTTGACTGTGAGTCCCGTGAGCAATGGGTGTCCCGTGACGAGCAGCTCATCCCGAGAGTGGCAAGTCAGGAACCGCGCCGTGATCTAAGACAGCAATAGATCGATCGATTGAGCATTCAGACAACCGCGAGGCAACGGACAACTCGCAGCGCGCCAGTGGAACCCGTAGACAGACAAAAACGCACCTGGGTACAGCCCCACAGCTTGAGCGACGTGAGCGCCGAGCTCGCGTCCGTGAGCACGCCGAGCGCGTCTTCCGACATCTTCCGGCAGAACGAGATGTCCAGCTCCTCGAGGCTCGTCGCGCAAAACTCTTTCAGCGCCATCAGCGAAGCGTCGGTCGTTTCCTGCGACGCAACAACACCATCAACGAGTTAGTTATCAGTTAAAAGGAGCGCAATGGCTGGCTGGAAAGGTGTCTCGCGCTCCAAGCAGCCAGTCCGACAGACAGCCTGACAGCCTGACAGCCTGACACCCTGCCAACCTGACACGGCAGCCATGAAGATGACGAGGAATAAGAGATCAATCGAGAAGGGTGGCCACTTACAGCGAGGCTGGACATCTCGAGCACCTCCAAATAGGAGTTCGCGCCGCTCGCGAGGTGTGCAATCGCATCGTCAGTGAAGCCCAGGCAGCCGCGGATCGAGACTCTCCGAAGTGGGTGGCCGTGCATGCGGACCTGGTCACAGCGCAAAAACAGAAACAAAAAGTTAAACACCGCGTGACACACGGCGCGCCTGTTTTTGCTGGGTTTGGCGCCTATCAAAGCGGAGAAACATCATGCCACAGAGACCGATCGTTCCTCGGCCATCATCTCGGGCTGCTCTGGCCGCCTCTTGCTTCCACATAAATAGCCGTACCGGTTCGAAGCACTGGTCGGTAAGCAGGTGCAGGTCCGAGATGTCCAGCACTCTGAGGTTGCGACAATTATCGAGAACCGCGTGCACCGAAGCGTCCGTGAGCTGCGAGCATCGCGCAATGGAGAGCTCCTCGAGGTCCGGCAGCTTCGTCGCGAGTGCGCAGATGAAGTCGTCCGTGAGGCGCTCCATCTGGTTGAGCGCCAGCTTGCGCAGCTTGCTCATCGTCAGCAGCGAGCCGAGCGCGGCGTCGTCCAGCTGCGGGCACTCGGATAGCGTGAGCGAATGCAGGTGCTTGAGCTCGCTGAAGTAGTCGATCGACTGCTTCGTGATCCGCTGGTTGCACGACAGCTCGAACTCCTGCAGTGACGGCGCGCAGCGCCGCACAAGCGCTTCGCAGCCCGCGTCTGACAATCGGTAGCAGCCCTGCACGCGCAGTTGCTCCACAAAGCGCAGCGAATCTCTGAGGCGGGCGCGGCGAGGACCAAGCACACACAGTCCACATAGCGACATGAGTACATACAGACCAACGCTATCCAGAATACGTAGCTAGATGCGTGTGCGTACCCGAGGTCGAGGATCGCGTCGTCGGCAATGCAGCGGCCGCACAAGCCGAGGCGCAGCGTGGTGAGCGAAAGCCCGTGGTCGAGGCACTCTTTGAGCGTCTGCAGAAACGAGCCCTCGTCGATGTTGGAGCAGTCTGGGATGTCAATCTCCGTCACGCCCGGGTAGATGAACAGCGGCAGCACTGAGGACACAGCAAATCCAACATGAGTTGACCGAGCGTCTGCTTGTCACACATCTCCTGGAAAATGATGGTGTCCGGGTGGTGCGGACGACGAATTAGCAACGCACCTTCTGACTTCATGTGGCGCATCTTCACGACAGCAGTCGCCACTTGCGCGCGCGCGGCCGCGTCGATGTACTCGAGCGTCGGCATGCGCTCAATGTGCTTCGCGAGGCACTGGAGCGTCAGCTCCTGGAGCGACGCGATCAGGTTCTCCTGCGCGAGCACAGTCGTTCGCGGCTTCTTGCGCGGTGTCCAGACCACCTTGCTCTCCGCCAGCTTCGCCTCTTCCTGCTCCTTGCGCTGCAGCTCTTCCTGCCGCGCCGCCTGAGCCGCGAGGCGATTGTCGTCCAGATCGCGCGCAGTCGAAAAGTACCCTGGCCACGACTCCTTTTGCTCGCCGTCCTGGGCCGCAGCTCGTCGTGCGCTCGAGGTCGTCGGCGATGCTCGCTGTCCAGTTGCAAAGTACAGCGCGCGCTCTCGCGTCACACGCGCACTGCCTGGTCCGTTCACGCCAACTGCTGCAGCCACACCGGCGCTCGTTGCGGCAGCTTGCGTCGGCATTTCTGCGTCGTTCTCAGCCGTGTCTGCGCCGCCAGCATCCACGCTGCCATCTCGATTGTCGGCGCCACCCGCCGAGCTGCGCGCGTTCGTGTCCTCGCCGCGAGCGTCGTCGGCAGCGCGAGGCTGCGCTCGTGTCCGGCGCTTCATTTTCGGTTGTGGCAGCGAATGCGAGCGACGGATCTTGGCTCGAAAAGTAATTGCAGCCAATCAGGTGCGGTCACAGTCTTGATTGGCTACCGCCTTGATCTGAACGCGCTTGATTGGTCGAAAAGGATGCCATTTCGCGCCACCAAGCCATTTCAGCAAACGCAGCGCGCCAAAAATGTACCGCTTGCCGCGGCACAGTGTACCGTGCTCAATAGAAGAGCGGCAGCGGCACAAGTGACGCACGCACACACCGGATGACGCGCCACTTCGTGCAGAATGGCTTCACAAACCAAGATCGCGAATAGTTCCCAGTAGTTGGCGACTGCGGCTGGCATCTGTGCGAGGCGATTCGCGCACGAGCACTACGGTTTCTCCGCTTGCCAGCTCGGCTTGCGATCCCTTATAGGGTTTAGTGAACCCTGTTAATGCGTCTGTGTGTGTGTGCTCTGCACCAGCATTCGTCTTTGAAGTCGCTTCTTGTGCCGTCACAGCACCAACGGCTGAAACGCTCGACGCTGCTTCTCCGAATCCCACGCACACTCGCTGCGAGCATGTGTCGCCATCAGGTCGCTCATGCGCGCCAGCGAGCAGCACGCTGCATCACCCTCCTCCAGCGCAAACGCAGCAGCTCGACAAATCCCTGCACGAGCTGCGAACAGACACTTTGCAGCCGCACTGCCCATCGCTCATGCATCACGCTCGAGCCCGAGCAACTCTCGAAGGAAAACAGCACAGGCACGACGCCAGCGCGGATTGAGCGCGGCTCGTATTGAGAAGGTGCGCTCGCTCGTCGGGACTGGAGTTGCAGGTGCGCCGCACGCGCATCGGCACTCCAGCCACGCGACCCTGCAAGCAGCAAGCATACAGGAGTGCGCTCACCAGCGAGGCACGCACCATGCCCAGTGAATCAAGTGCAGACCGCGCTTGAATGCAACGCTCGCAGCAGAAAAATGGGGAGTGGGCAATCGACGCAAAGCAGAAAAGAGCGCGTTTCTGCTGCAAACTTCAGCCAACGAACGAACCGCTGAGACAAAAGGGTCGAAAATCGAATCTTGGGAGGGGAAAGATCGCCACACGATAGAGCGAGCGACCGGGTTGGCTGGAAATGCGCTCACGGCAGGCCCGGATTGGCTGTTTATTGAGAAGGGGGATGACGCGCTTCGAATTTTTGATTGACGAGGATTGTCGCTTGTTTATCGCGCCACGAATAAATCAACACCTCGAGTGAGCCACAAAGACGCGCGCGAGGCGGGTTCCCTGATTCATGGCGCTTGCCTCGCGAGCTGCATACCCGCATCAGACCGTGCGCACTCGGAACGGACCGGAGTGCACGGCGCGCCTCGCTTTTCGCATACTGGCGCTGGTGCTTGGTGTCGGATGCCGGCTGCTTTTCTGCGTCACCGCCGCTCAGCGACGCGCATCACACAGCGCAGAGGTAAGAAGTGGTTTCGGCGCTTTTTACGCGTTCTGAGCGTTGCGATTGGCGGAGCACGGGCTGTAAAAAAGGCCGCATCTCGTTGTTACGGACCGCAGACACGTATCCGACGTCACTGCTGACAATTGAACGTTCAACGTTCAGTAAGCCGCGAGAAGGTTTTTCAGCTTTCCAAAAACGAGAAATTGACTTTCGTGCAAACGAGCTTCGCAGTAAACAGTAAGGGAAAAGGAGTCGCGTCGAAGCGCGCTCGCGGCGTCCTCTCACGAAGACAAGACCTGCAGCCACTCGTCTCGGCTCCTTACAGAGCGGAGCCGCGCGAAGGGACCTTTGACGACAATCGCATCCACAGCAGTCGCTTTCGTCACGCGCGCGTCGCAGTGATGACACCGCGCAGCGTAGTTTTCCGCGAAGAGGAGTAAACTACATTGGTTGCGATCCGCTGCACTCGCGGTTTGTATGCTCGCTGAAACATTGCAGGATAAACGACCCATCTGGCTGCTGGCTCACACTCCGCAAAGACCGAATGGCTCGGCGAAGCTATGCGCTGTCCGTTTTGAAAACGAGTCTACAGAACGGACAGCGCGTATCTTCGCCGAGCGAATCGCTGTTGCAGGATTGGAAAGCTGGCAGCGAGACTGAAATCTATCGAAAAACCTCGTTTTTCTTCAGACAAACCTTGAATGCGAGGTGTGAGGTTCTGGATCGAATTTTTATAAAACAAAGATGAATTTTGAGATTGCTCGGGGACAGAAAAGTCCGTCGCAACGGCAGCACGCGAAAAGATCTCCTTGGCAGCGCAAAATGCGAGCGAGTCCGAAAAGCTCATTATCCAATTTGCGCCACGCAAAGCAAGATCTCCACCCACCCACCAAGCCTCCCTCCCTCCCTCCTCGCATCCACCACCATGGCTGACCAGATCGCTATCGGCATCAACGGCTTCGGCCGCATCGGCCGCCTCGTCGCGCGCGCCGCCATCGAGAACCCGAAGACCAAGGTCGTGGCAATCAACGACCCGTTCATGGACATCGAGTACATGGTGTACCTGTTCAAGTACGACTCGACCCACGGCCGCTACCCGGGCACGGTCGAGGCGAAGGACGGCAACCTCGTGGTTGACGGCCAGGTGATCCACGTCTTCTCGGCGCGCAACCCGTCGGAGATCCCGTGGGGCACTGCCGGCGCCACCTACGTGTGCGAGTCCACCGGCGTGTTCACGACGACTGAGTCGGCGAACGCGCACATCCAGGGCGGCTGCAAGAAGGTCGTGATTTCGGCGCCGCCAAAGGACGGCACGCCGATGTACGTCATGGGCGTGAACCACAAGGAGTACGACGGCTCGGCGCACATCGTGTCGAACGCCTCGTGCACCACGAACTGCCTCGCGCCGCTCGCGAAGGTCATCAACGACAACTTCGGCATCGTCGAGGGTCTCATGACGACTGTGCACGCCGTGACGGCGACCCAGCTGCCAGTGGACGGTCCATCCCGCGGCGGCAAGGACTGGCGCGCGGGACGCAGCTGCGGCCAGAACATCATCCCATCGTCGACCGGCGCCGCGAAGGCTGTCGGCAAGGTGATCCCGGCGCTGAACGGCAAGCTCACGGGCATGGCGTTCCGCGTGCCAACCCCGGACGTGTCGGTCGTCGACCTCACGTGCCGCATCGAGAAGAGCGCGACGCTCGCGGAGATCAAGGCGGTCGTGAAGGCTGCCTCGGAAGGCGCGATGAGCGGCATCCTTGGCTACACGGAGGACGAGGTCGTCTCGAACGACTTCCTGCACGACAAGCGCTCGAGCATCTTTGACGCGTCGTCGTGCATTGCGCTCAACGACAACTTCGTCAAGCTCGTGTCGTGGTACGACAACGAGTGGGGCTACTCCAACCGCCTCGTCGACCTCGTCGTGTTCATGAGCACGGTCGACAAGTAAGTGGCTGACGCACAGCACGTCGCCGCACGAAAGAGTTGTTGACGACAGCGTCTGCAGAGGTTTTCTTCTCTTTTACTATCGTAACTAGTGTTCCAATTTTTTTTCTCTCTCTCTCGTTCTCTCTCTCGTTCTCTCACGACCATGAGCATGGTCATGAGAGCTACATAACTTCAACAAAGGCATCGATTCTGTTGCGGGAAAACGAAAAAGTCCGTACGAGCTTCGCTGGTCACGACGCTCTTCGTCTTGTAGCTCTTCGACGGCGGCGCTCATGCCACTGCGGCAATGGTGGTGTGCTTGCTGCAACCACTACGCAGCAGACGTGTCCATGACAAGGAAGTGTTGATGGCTTCGAACAAGTCAAAGAGCTCGTCGTTATCTAATGCGCAGTGAAGAGCGCTTATATGATCCATCATACGTTATGAAAATCTCTCGCTCTCTCGCTCGCTCGCTCTTTCTTCAACCGAAAGACGACTGAGCGAGCTGGCTTACGGCTGGGAGTGCATGCAACACGCGCGGGGCTTCATACGTACCAGTCCCCCGTCAGTCACCAGCGCGTACGGCACCGCTGGCTCGCCTCGCGCTGTCCCCTGCCTCCTTGGTGTGCTGTGCCTCTCCTTAATGCTTCCGGCTGCTGGTCCGCGACGCCGAGCGGCCGCCCGTGTGCGCATTCGCGGCCGCGTGTTCGGTCGTGATGTCGAAGCACGTGGCGCACACGCGCACTTTGCCGGTCTCGGCTTTCTTCTTGCCGCGTTTGCGCGGCTTGAACGGGAGCTGGTTGCTCTTGATGTGGCAGCTCGCGCACGCCGAGCAGAGCAGGCGGCCGCAGAGGCGGCAGTGGTGGCGCCGCGCACCGACGGCGCCAAACTTCTTGGCGCACTGCATGCACGCGTGGCGCTCCGTGTCGTTCACCCACACGGGCTGGAACGCCACTTTGCTCAGTAGCATCTTGAGGATGTTGGCGTCCACTTTGTCAAACACCATCTTGCCGGCCTCGTCCTTGAGGTCGAGCCGCGCGCCGTGGCGCACAAGCCGCGCGGCGATCTGGTAGAGACCCTTGTCGAGCGCCACGTGGAGCGTCGTGGACTTGTCCACTGGCGCGTTCGGGTTCGCGCGGTACTGGAGCAAGATCTCCGTCAAGGTCGGATCGTCACGGGTCACCGTGAGGATGTGTACGCCCAAGGGCGTCTGGTTGCGCATGTTGAGAAAGTTCACGTCCGCGCCGCTCTCGAGCAGCAGCTTCGTCATGCGCCGCGATTTGGCGGCTGCTAGGTGCAGCGCCGTGTTGCGGCGGCTGTCGGCGACGTTCACGATCGAGCCCGCGAGCTGCGGCATGAGCAGCGCCTGCACGACGCCGAGGTGTCCGCCGCGAATCGCAAAGTGCAGCGCCGTCTGGCCGTACATCGGGTCGCGGCGCAGGATGTCCGTGCCCGGCTGGATGATCAGCGCGTTGAGCAGCACGAGGTCGCCCGAGCGCGCCGCCTGGAGCAGCGGCGTGAGCCCATCGGCCGATGTCGCAGGGAGCGGCGCGCGACTGAAGCTGCCGCTCGTGCTGCGGTTGCCCAGAGCGGCAGCAGCAGAAGGCTCTCGTCGATACCCCTCGTCCATGCGCATGAGCGGGTTGCCCATTTCCGTCTGCCGCGGCTGAAACGCCAGGCTGTCGCGGAAATTGCCACTGCTCTCGCGCATCTGGATCATCTGCTCCACGTTAAAGCTGCTCGCGCTCGCGAGCGTGCGCTGGTACTCGTCCGTGCCGTACGCCGCTCCGTCGTCATCGTCGTCGTCGTCGTCGTCGTCCACCGCGTTGTTGTTGTACTGGTTGGCCATGTTGTTGCTGCTGCTGCCGTTGCTGAGGCTGTTGTAGCTGCGGCTGTGCGTCGTCGCCGACGTGCTCTGGTTCGAGCGCGGCGGGATCTGTCGCTCGGGCTTGTAGCTTGGACGAGGCGGGTACTGCTGCTGCTGAGCATGCCCTCCACCGCGGTAAGGCGGCGGCGGTTGATACTGCTGCTCGTAATGTCCATCGTGGTGGAAGTCGTCGTCGATGTCCACGTCAATCTTCGGCATGATTGCTGCTGCTGCTGCTTTGGCTGCTCGTTTTTCAATGCACGTGCGTTGACTTGACGGACTGAGGGGCGACTGGCTGGAAGGGTTTCAGCTCGCAGACGCGGATAGATGGAAGCGGCGCACGTTCGGGTGCGGAGAGGACGCGACCGGCGGCGCGTGAGAAGAGAAGGCGGTGCGTTGGCAAACAGAGGCGAGGCGGGCGGGCGGCGCGCGAGCTCCTTCCTTGCTTCCCTGCTTCCTCGTCTCCTGTGCGTGTGGTGTGCTTTTGGAGCTCTCGTGCCGGAAAGAAGGAAAAACTGGACCCTTCGTTAACTAACGACTCCATACAAAAACTCCCCATCTGGTTGAAGAAATGCGCACGTGGAGGATGCTTTCTTTGCCGCATCGGCCGAAAAATACTTTTCGGCTCTTTTCGTGCATCTAGATGCACAGAAAGACGTTTGCGTTGAGCGGCATGCACCGGCAATCCTGCTCTTCGGATGCTTGTCGCACAGAGAGGGTGGGGATAGCCAAGCTCACGCGCAGTGGCTCCTTTGCACGCGCTCGCGAACCTCCCTCAGCGCGCTGACACCACGCTCGCCATTTCGTCCGGTTAATCGCTCGTGGTCGTCATTTTTACACTTTTTTACGACGGAAAAATAACCAGACGAAAAAATCCAGTCGAAATAAAAACAGTTGAGATTCGTTGGACCCATTTTCGAGAAGCCAGTTGTGAAGCCATCACAGTGTATTTCGTTGAGTTCACGGATGCGATCAGAGCGCGTCGATGACGATGCCGGTCGAGCGGCTCGCGACCAGATGCTTCTGCTGCTGTTGTCGAGCCGATGTTTGCAAAAGCTTCTGTCAGTCCACATTGGTTATCACGACGCCAGGCGACCGCAACGACTTTGCTGGGATCCACAGACGCAATGGCAAGTCCTTGACGATACCACGTGCCTCATAACCAGGGACGTGTAGACCAACCAAGTGTCCGGGTGCTCTCTTGTTGTCAACATCCTCGGTCGAAGGCGAGATCCCAACGTTCTCTCTCGCATTCTCTCGTACACCTCGCGTCTCCATCTGCTCCTGCCAACATGCACACACATCATTTCCCCTGCTGCCTGGATCGCCAGTCTCTCTCTCTCTCTCTCTCTCTCACTCTCTCTCTCTTTTAGTCGGTAAACTTGTTGTTGTTGACAAAGTTGCGCTTCGGGTTCCGCGGGTTCGCGAGGTATGCTTCGCGCACAGCCATGATGTTCGCGTCGCGACCAGTCAAGATCGTCTTGCCGTCGATGTACCGGTCGCACGGGTATCCTCCTTCGTTACCGTGGAACGGATTGTTGCCGCGCCGTCCGTTCGGGCCGCGGTAGTTTGCTGGACAGTCCTCACACTCACTGGCGGTCTGCAACCCTTCTCGCAGCGAGTACTTCCCGTACGGACATGGACCAGAGCACGCTCGCGTCGTGAGACCTGGCGCCGAGCCGTACGTGCCTGGCGGACACGGACTGCAATCCAAGATGCTCTTGCCGCCGGGACGATCGTTGTAGGTACCCTTGGGGCATTTCGCAGTGCAGTCGCTCGACGTCAACCCAGGGCTGTCTCCATACACACCGCGCGGACACTTGACACACTCCGAGAGCGTGATACCGCCTCCTGGAGGACGGTACTTGCCGCGTGGGCATTTCATCGGGCTCGGCTGGACGCCCATGTACATCCTCGCTGTTGCAGCACGATCGCAGATACACATATCAGCCCAAACCACTCCCACTCTGCAAGCAGACTTTGCTTCACGACTCGAAAATGCGTCATCGTACGCTGAACGACATCTTCTCTCTCACTGCCTCGCAACGAAACAAAGCCGATCGGACGCTGGGGCATCAGCTCGTCGCTGAAGGCTATGAGACAACGGAGAGCGGAACACGACAGCAGCCGCGCGAGAGTCAGTGATGAGAGCATGGGTGTGCGTCACAGTTTAGCACGGCATGAAGATGTTGCACCATGCAGATGGCGAGACGGCGTACCGAGGAAGACCGCGCCGTGCAGACACGCGAGGGACAGCAACAGCAGCGTGCGGATCGCGAATCCTCTCGCGTCGCCCCCCATGATGCTCCCTCGTCGTTCTCTCTCTCAATCTTGTGTGCGTCTTCTCTCTTCTCCCTTCAATCGCAAGTCCAGAATGCTGCCGTTGTTAACGCTGCCAGAGCAGCGCTCTCCAACCACTTCGCCCAACAGTCGTGCACCGTCATTCTCCTTTTATCAAAGCCGACGGTCAAGTCGCATAACCGCCGCCGCCGAGTCCGTCGATTTTCGACAAGATGCGGCGGATGTTCTTCTTCGAGACTTCGTCCGACTCGACTACCTCCTCGTGCAGGCGCTCCAAGTGGCTCATGAACTCCGGCTCCGCGTCGAGGATCGACTCGTAGCACTGCGGGTACACGCAAAAGTTGCCCAGCGAAAAGAGCACAATCCGCCGCGACGCGATGCTCGAGTCTGTCATCGCGAGCTCGAAAAGCTCGAGCGGCGCTTGGTACTCGCACAGCTCGCCGCACAGCTCGTCCGAGTTGCGCACCAAGTTGCCGAGCGCGCCACCGGCATTCGAGCGCGTCTTCTCCTCGGGATCGTGCAGATTCTGGATCAACAGCGGGATCGCGGGGCGAAGCGCGCTGTACAAAGAGTTGTTGTGGAAAGCTACATTGCCGATCGCAAAGCACGCGAAGCGGCGAACGTAGCTGTCCGGGTCGGCGAGTCCACGCACCACGCCGTCCAGAAGAGACGTTGAGCCGGGAATCGGGGTCACAAACTGCTCATAGAACAGTGTCGAGTGTCTGCACAAGTTGCCGATGCAGTTGAGCGCCTTCGCCCTCACCATTGGCTCCTGGTGCTGGATCAGTTGCCGAAACTCGGGCAGTAGGCTCGCGCACAGGATGCACTCGTAGTTCTCCTGCGAGCTGCGCGCGAGCTGGCTCACGATCAAAATCGTGTCGATGATCAGCGACGGCGAGCACTCGCTGTGCAGCATCCCGCACTCTTTGATGATCAGCATGCCGTCTGCGCGTACCAGCTGCGCGCCAAAGTGCTCGGAGCTCGTCACTAGCCGCGACAAGAAGCTCATCGGGAGCTCCAGCACCGACGATTCGAGGTGGAACTCCTTGGTCGAGAACACAAAGCGCAGCACGCCGAGCAGCTTCTGAACACACTTGACATCGTAGAGCACCTCTTGCGTGCCGACGAGCAGCTCTTCAGATACACCGTGCATGAACGGGATGCCGAGCACCTTGACGATTGCGTGCACCAGCGCTTTCACGGCGTTGCTCCCGCCGCCGACAGTATCGGGCCAGTGGAAGAGGTTGACAATGTGCTTGAGCTCCAGCAGGTTGACGAGGTGCGGGATGAGATGCTCATTGATCGCAGCCTCCATGCGCGGATCGTGGCACTGGATCTCGCGAACAATGCGCATCAACTTCAGGAAACAGAAGAGCCCCCACGGAGACATGAGATCGCTGCCCCCGTTTACCAAAAGCGTGCTCACAATCGCCCAGACGTGCTCCTGCTGGAATGCTGCGACGAAGCTCTGCATCTCGACAGACTTCGCATCAGGAGACGCGACTTCGTGAGAAGACCCGGCTCCCGGTGCATGGTGAGACGCTGGCTGCTTCCCTGCCTTGGATGCCACGCGGAGCAGCAGCACAACCCCCGCGTCGATCAGTCCCTGGGCTCGAATGTTGTAGCACGAAATCATCTGGAGCTTCGTGTTCCTGAGTGACTCGGGGAGATTTGCGAACTGCTGGTGGTCCAAAAGCCGGAACACAGCGTCTGCGCAGCTCTCGGGTAAGAATCCGCGCGCGAGAAAGTGCCAGAGCTCTTCGTCGTGCTCTTCGAACCCATTCGTTTGCGCTGCGTCATCTTCTTCGAAGACAGACTCGTCAATATCGCCGCCTTCGATTGCGTCCGAGTAGAAGCTGCTGAGAGCGCTGAGCAGCGCGACGTCGTTCGATTCGCAAAAGAGCGGGTACAGCGTCTTGCTGCACTGCCACACTTGGCTCTTGCTGAGCACGCTCCGGTGCAAAATGACGGCGAGCAGCTCCACTGCAAAGTACAGCTCGATGGAGCGGAGCACTTTTGCTGCGATGCCACTGCGCAGTATCGAGACAATGTCGTTCTTTGCTTGACCCTGCCGGCTTGCGATTTGCGTCTGTGGGAGTTTCTTGGAAAGCGGGACAGACGACCTGCATGCGTGGAAGAGCACTTTCAGGATGCAGCACACGGACGACTGGTCGTCATCCTCCCCCTCGTCGTCCTCTTCGTCTTCGCTGTCGTCGTTGTTGCTGCTGCTGCTTTTTCGGCTCGCACGCTCGCTCAGCTCTCCGAAGAGCAAGGTAAGGAGCTCGACCAAGCCGCTCTTGAGCAGCTGTGCGACGACCTCAGCGTGCACTTTCACGCGGAGCTTGAAAAGGTGCTTCAGATCTTTCAGACTGGCTTGGTCCATTGGCTGACTGGCTTCCGAGACCAGCGTCACGATCGGAAATGGCTGCAAGGGTCCCCAGTTCGATCCATCCGGCTGAACAAATGTGGACAGCGCGAACGCAGCGTACATTCCGAGATCTCGCCCGCCTTTGCTGATCCGCCCACCAGGCGAGCGCGAATCACCAGACGAGCGCAGGATCTCGCAAAGCGTCTCGACAACACCCGACGGATGCACTTGCTCGAGGAACATTGTCAGGTTCTTCGATCGATCGAGCATGGAGCCGAGCCACTTGAGCGTCTTGGAGTGCGCGCTGTACAGCGACGCTCCTTTCAGTTTCAGCAGCGCGTTGACGGCTTTCACATCGCCCTTACACAGCTCGCGGTAGTTGAGCTGCTCGTTCGCCTCACAGCTCGAGTCGCTCGCGTTGACGATCGTGGTAATCAACATGCAGCACCGGACGACTTGGTAGATGAGGTTGCTCAGCGCGTTGAAGATGTCTTTGGTTGCCGCGTTGCACTCAGCGATAAGCGAGTCGAGGAACTTGTGAGTTAGTGCGCGGGTCGTCACGATGCTCTTGATCGTCGCCGTCTCGTCGATCGATTTGAGGAACGCCATCAGTGCGCGGTACTGCACTTGCATGAGCGCCGTGACAGGAGCGTGGATCGCAGCTTTGTCACCGACGTTTCGGATCGACGATGCTAGCGTTTCAAACGCGCGCAGGAAAGCGTCACTCTCCAGGACGCCGCTGCCGCTCAGCGCATTTGCGTCCATGATGTCTTCAAACTCGTGCCACTCTTCCTGGAACCGCTGAACAGCAGCAGCCTGAGCCCTTCGACTCGCCTGCTCGGGTGTTTCTTTCGGCTGCTTCTTCTCCTCCAGCGCTGCATTCGGCATCCGGCGCTCTAGGATCTTGCTAGAGCTCACTTGTGCCGACGGGAGTTTCTCTTCGGATTCTCTACCGACGTCGTCGATCTGGCGACCTGTCTCGGGGTCGCAGATCTTCCACTCGCCAGACGTGCGCAGTCGCTCGACGCTAGGCTTCACCTCCGCCATTGACACGTGATTGTCCTCCTTGAAGAAGCGCGGGAGTGCCCGTACCTGGCTTTCTAGCAGCAAACGCGCTTGCTGCTGCTCTGGAGTTTCCATGACAAACGGGTGCGCCAGGATCTCTGGCCATGTCATGCGCTTCGATGGGTCCTTGTTCAGCAGCCCAGCCAAAAAGCTCTGAAACTCAGCAGACATCGTCGGCGGGTACCTCACAGGCTCGCGCACAATCATCTCGATGAGCGAAACGATCCGATCAGTGTAGAACGGCGGCTTCCCCACTGCAAGCTCGTACAGAATCACGCCGAGCGACCACAGATCCACGGTGTAATTGTACGGCTGCTGCCGCACGAGCTCAGGCGCCATGTACAGCGGCGTGCCCTTGATCGACGTCAGCAAACTCGTGTCGTGCGAGATCGCGCGGGCGAAGCCAAAGTCGGCCAACTTGATCTGCTGCTTCGAGCCAATGAGGATGTTCTGCGGCTTCATGTCTCGATGGATGATCCGGTTCGAGTGCAACACGTGCAGCGCCTGGGTCAGCTGGATCGCGATCTTCCGGATCTCGTCTTCTGGCAGCTGGTGGTCGTCCTCGAGGATCTGAAACAGCTCACCCTGCGCGTACTCGGTGACCATGCAGAACTCGCCCTCGGTCTCGAACGAGTCCAGCATCGCGATGATGTTGCAGTGGTTCAAGCGCCGCAGGATGCGGATCTGCAAACAGCAAAAGCGGTGAGCAGTACACATACTCGTCAGCGACATACGCATATACAAACTGACAGTTTTGCAGCGCAGGCATCTCTAAAGACGCGCGCGTGCACTTGCGCTCGCTCGTACCTCTTCACGCAGGTTCTCGAGATCTTTGGCGTTCTTGCCACGCTTGGTCACGAACTTGAGCGCGACGATGTGGCCCGAGTACTTGCGTCGCCCACGATACACCTTCCCGAACGATCCCTCGCCGATGCGCTCGAGAATGTGGTATGCGTCCATGCCGCTTCTCGCGCGTGCTGGTGCTGGTGTCGCCGCCTCGGCTCGTCCTCGCTTTGTCTTCGCTTTCCGCTAAATGCGGAGTTGAAGTGGGCTTTGTGGAGCTATTCGCTGGAACGGTACAGTGTGCCAGACTCACAACCGACCTGCACTCCTGCTGTACCGTGCGGAGCGGTACACTCTGCATCTATCAAAGGTCGCGCGCGCAAAAAACGAAAAGCGTGGAAGATGGCGAGCGGGCGGGCGGACGGGCGGATCTTCGCATGGCGGGTGCCGGACCAGACACAGCGGCGCCTCTCCGCGGAGACGACTTGACCTGCCGGGCACAAAAGATACGCCCCCGCAGCAGCGCAACCTGCCAGCTGCCAGCTCCCGCCTTCGTGCTGCCTGCTGCCTGCTCGCAGTGACCCGACACCGTCCGTGCGCGATTGATCGCCTTCTCGATCTCCCCTCGTGAGTGCTTGCTTGTGTGTGTAAGCTCGTGTATATTGCGCGTCTGCGTGCGCTCAAGCAAAAAGGGAAGCAAGAGTGGCTCTGTGCTGACGCGTATTGCCTGCCACCTGTCGCAGATTGATACACCGAGCGTAGCGACACACAAAAACACTCAGCGAACTCGACGATGGCGACACGCACGACGCACGCAAGCTACGCTCGACGCTCCCGACGATCACTCCCGCTCTGGTGCCTCACGGCGTCGATGCTCGCGTGGTGGATCTGCTGCGGCGCGTGCATGCTCCTTCTGATACAGAGCGAAGGCGTGTGCGCAAACCTGTTCTCACCGCAAGACGTGCCCGGTCCGCCCGAGAAGATCCTGATCTCGGCTGCGAGCGACTCGGCGGTGCGCGTGCAGTTCCTGCCGCCCGAGCGCGTGAAGGCAGAGGGCACCAACGGCGCGCCAGTGCTCGGATACAAAGTGGAAGTCGCCAAGCGCGTGAACGACGTGCAGACGTTCAGAGTGGAGGCGAACGGACCGATCCTCGCGGGCTCGTACAAGATAACGTTCGAGAACGCAGTGGACACTGCCGTGACGTCCTGCATTCTGTGGAACGCGACCGAGGTGGAGTTTGAGATGGCGCTCGAGGAGCTCCCGAACGTTGACAGCGTCAGCGTCACGCGGTCCGTGTACGGCGCCGCGAAGAATGGGTTCGTGTACTCGGTTGAGTTTGATGGCAAGTACCTTGTGAGCGGCCAGCAGCCTAACGTGCTCGTCGGAGACCAAGACGGGTGTCAAGCGACGCTGCCTCGCAACCGCGTGCTGACGTTCACTGGCGCGCATGTGACGCGAGGAGTCCCCGGGTACTCTCCTGAGGTGTGGGAGGTCATGACGCAAGATACTACCGGCGCGAACGTGCTTGGCGGCAGCTTCGACTTGTCGCTCGGCTTTGAAGGTTCGTGGACAGACTCAACTGCGACTGCGACCGTCGCCGCTGGCTCCAAGACTGCCGCGACGAGCAAGTCGATGGTCGGCAAAGTGAACCGTGGCGACTTGATCATGATTGGTGACGAGACCTTCGCTGTGCACGCGTCCGCGCCGTTCACCGACACGGAGCTGCCGCTGGATTCGTACCACATCCGAGGCACGACTGCCGCGAAGATTTACGTAGAGGATACTGCACTTGGCGACGTAGCAGTGACGCAAAATTCAGCCACCGTGACGACTGCAAGAGACTTCCGAGCGCTCATCGGCGCTGACGAGCACATTAAGATCGACAGCTGGGAGTTTAAAGTGACAGGAGCCACTGCCACAACGCTGGCGATTACGAACATCGCGGCCAATGGCAAGGACAAGTGGCCCGGCGCGTCAACCCAGCACATCACAGCGTACAGGCGGAAGAAAGTGACTGTGAGCGCAAACGCAGAAGCAGTGGACGTGAAGAAAGCGCTGGACGGGCTTCCGGGTATCGGCAAGATCGATGTCTCGCGGGTTGGGCCGACGAAAGAGAACGGCTACCGGTGGCTCATCACGTTCCTCTCTCTGGGCAGCAAGACGAACTTTCCCGAGTCGCCGTGTCTGAATGCCGATAAGAAGACCGGGACGAGCGAACTGCTGACCGATGTGTTTGGCGCGTCTTGCGCAACGTGCACGGTGACGTCGTCCTTACTCGAAGACGAAGCGCAGACCCAACCGTTTATAGGCATCACGGGGCAGTACGATGCTACGTCTGTCGTTGCAACGAAGGAGGTCGGCGGTGTCGTGGACGAGGTTCAGTCGATTTCAACACAAGCGTCGGAGGACGACATCGGTGGGACGTTCACGCTGAACTTCCGCAATAGCTTCGCGCAGTCGCCTGGCGCTGTCATCAATTTCGACGACACAGCGCTGGATGTCCAAGTGAAGCTCCAAAATCTGCCAACTGTTGGTCGACTGAACGTCACGCGCGCCGACAACTCGGCGTTTGGTGTCACGTGGATAGTCACGTTTCTTTCGAATACGGGAGATCTGCCACTCTTCATCGTCAAGAACGACAATCTCCTGACGGGAACAGACGCGAGAGTGGTTGTCAAGGAAATCGTCAAAGGCGTCGAAGTTCCGTTCGAAGCCATCGTTGACGGGCTGAACCCGAATGAAGAGTACTATGTGCGAGCATCGGCACGAAACTTGAACGGCTACGGCACGGGAACAGACATTATCCAGCGTGACGGGAAAGGAGCGCTGCCGCTGTATGCTCGTTCCGGAAGTGCGCCAGACGCACCTGGCATCATCGCTCTCCTGCCGATTTCAGGCTCCGAGATGGAAGTCCAGTTCAAGGATCCAGCAAACCACGGCGCTCCAGTCGACAGGTTTGTGTTTGAATACGTGGTCGGCAATTCATTCGGCACGCCTGCGGCGAAGAAGCTCCGCATCTGGAACTCGTTGGCGAACGACATCGCCGGCACGTTTCGCTTGCAGTACGGAGACGAGATCTCGCCGCTGCTTTCCGTCCACACGTCGGCGAAAACGCTCTCGAATGCGCTGCGAAGTCTGCGAAGTCTCCGACCGGTCGGCGTGACGCGCGCCACGTTCGTACTGACAGGAGACGGGGCGAGTCAAGTGCAAAGTTTTTCGGCAAACCAGAATTTGCTGACGACATCGCAGCTCACAGCTCTGCAATGCCAACTCCTCGTCGCTGGGGCAAGCATCAAGGTGGAAACCGACACATTTACGGTGAAGACGCAACCCAAGCAAGGTGCTACGAAGATCGAGGTGCAGCCCGGGCACGGTGTTGCTGACTTCCTCGGACAGAGTCGGCTGTTGCTGAAGCTCGACGAATCTGGGAGTGAGCTTGGACCGTTCGGATACGAGTGGACGATTTCGTTTGACGGAGACATTGGAGCAGTTGCTCACCAGGTGTACCCAGGACTCCAGTTGCTATCGTCCCTCGCGTCGGTAGAAAATGGTGTCGCGCTGACGACTGTCGACTTGACCGACAAACAGGTCGCTCTGCCACCAGCTCACTACGGATCCTTTGAAGTCAGCAATGACAAGACGTGCGACACCTACCTCATTGGCGCGCCGTCACCGGTGCAAGTGCTGCAGCTCTTTGCATCAACGACGATCACACAAGGAGAGTTCAAGCTGCAGCTTGGCGAGGAGACGACGCTGTGCATCACGTTGGGATCGAGCGCCACGAAGAGCACGATGAAAAACGAGCTCGAGGCGCTTGACTTTGTGTCGAAAGTCACTGTTGAGGAGCAGCGGATGTTCAAAGTGAGCGTCCTCTCGGGGTCCTCAACGTCCAAGGTGACCGCTTTCGATAGCACGCAGTCGAAGCTCACAGTAACCAGTGGTGGCGGCCCGGGCTTGACAGCAGCTGAAGTAAGTGTGCTGGTGAAAAATGCAATCATCCAAGTCAGCCGGAATCCGAACGACTTTAGCCGACACTCGTGCGAGTTCAAAGTCACTGACGACACAGCAGCCGGCGCCACAACGATCAAGGTCTCCCCGCTTAGCTCTTGCTCAAGCTTCTCGGCTGAATCGCGATCGCTGAAGCTCTTGGACTTCCATGACTACAAGATCCGATTCTGGGGTAGCTATCCGACTGGCCAGTGGCCGACACTGAAGCTTGCACCCGCCGATTTTGGCGCAGGCGCATGCACGCCGTGGGTCCCTGCTGCGACCCCTGTGTACGCCAAGATCCACACAGTCAAGTACGAAGGGGTTTGCGCGCGCGGCTCCGGTGGCACGCAGACAATCCTCGCTGATGCCTCCACCGATATCGGCGGGTGGTTTTCGTTGTCGTACTTGGGCAATGAGACCCCGGCTCTGGCGTTCGATACCACTTCCGCGTCAGATATGCGCGACGCGATCGACTCGATCACGAGTCCCGGGACCGTGAATGTGAGCTTGTCGCAGTATGGGTCGTACGGGAAAGCGTGGCACGTCACGTTTGTCCAGCAGCATGAAGAGACCGATACCATCTTCATCAAGCACTCGTATCTCACCGGCCAAGGCGCGTACATCAGCGTGTACCCGACCGTGGAGGTTTTCACTGAGGCGCGGCAAATGGACATCAGCGGCACGTTCCGACTGACTTTTGGTGGCGAGACAACCGAGCGGATCGGATTTACAGCGACGCACTTGAAGGTGACGCAGGAATTGCAGAAGCTCAGCAACGTGGATTCCGTGATCGCGCTGGGTGACGCAGATGCTGGTGATATTGGCGTCTACCCTCTCACGCTGGTCGCCAACGCAGTGGCTGGGAGCACGGTGCTCACTGGAGTGACGCTGAAGGGCGAGCCGATCGACCCGACTCTCTTTGTGGCCATTCGAGAGAAAGTGATGATTGGAGCGACCAATTACTGGATCCAATCCGTCACTCCTGCAGATATCACGCTGACAGCGGCTTTCGGAGGCGCGACTGGCCCAGTCACAGTCGCAGCCGGATTGATCACGAAGGGCACGAAAGCTCTGCCAGGCTATGTCGGCATTTCGCGGTTAATGCGCGTTATCACAGCCACTCGAGGCGGGAAGTCGATCGAGCTGCCGTCGGACCACGGATACAAGATTGCCGACGTTTTCTTTATCGCTGGACAGAAGCTCACCGTCGCGGGTGTGGCGAATGGCGTGATCACAACTGCCGAAGCGTTTGCTGGAGCCTCCATCGCCGAGGCAAACCCCGAGACGTACGTGTTCGACAACAAGCTGCGGACGACGGACGACTTGACCCAGCTGCTCCGTGAGAACGATGATCTGTGGTTGCGAGCAAGCTCGGGCGACATGGTCAAGTACACGGTGACAGATGTGAAGCAACGGTATGTGCTCGTCGATGGGGTCTTCTCGGATCCTGTCGTGAAACAGAAAGCGTTCCACGTCGGGAATGGTCGGAGGTGGCTGATGCTATTTCGCTCGTACGTCGGAGATCTCGAGACGATCGATGCTCTGCCTGGGAACGACTGGCGAGGCACCGAGGCACGAATCGGGGCAAGGCGGTCCAAGGCAGTGCGTCCGCAGCTCATTCGTGCCGGCAATCCAGCAGTGACTCAGACCGTGCTCTTGGAAGCAAACGCTGTCGCGGACATCGGCAATGCCGCTGCGTACACGCTTGGCTTTGGGGACGAGACGACTCTCGACATTCCGTGGGGTGCTGCTGAAAACGCCATCGAGCAAGCGCTGGAAAGACTCGACGGAGTGGATGGCGTGACCGTCAAGTCCATGGTCTACGGGAACGGTTTCGTTCTCTCGATCACGTTTTGGGGGATGTACCCTTCGACAACGCTGCCAGTGCTGACCGGCACAATCACTGCTGCTGCGAATGTGGGCAATCTGGCGATTCGAATCCGCAGCAACAACGCGGTCGCTCACTCGAAACAAGAGACGCTTGTGCTCCAAAGCAACCAGGACTACTTGTTCCGGATCTTCGCGATAAACGCGAAGGGCATCAGCGATTCCAAGACTGGACTCTCTACTCGCTCCGCGATCACTTCGGTGGTGCCAACGCCGCCAACGAGTGTATCGCTGGGCGAGTACAGCGGCGAGACTTGGCTCTCAGCGAACTACCGCCCACCGTTCTTTACTGGCGGCGCAGAGGTGACTATGTACCGCCTTGAGTGGGATTCTTCGCCGACTTTCGACAGTTCAAGCGCTGACTACGGCGTCGCGAACATCCAGAAGCGCTTTGAAGTGCAGCAGGTGACGACAGCCTACCGAAGCGACGCAGGGATCGCTGGGACGTTTACGCTCTCGTGGGGTGGTCGTGTGACAACTCCGTTGGCGATTGACTGCACAGCCGAGGCGATGACTGACGCGCTCGCCGTGATCACAGACACAGCGAATGTTGCGGTGGATCCTGTGAAGGTGACAAGAGCGCGCGCGTCGTGGGGATATGCGTGGAAAATCACGTTTCTTCACAACCCGGGCGACCTCGCTCTGCTGGTCGCGGACGGCTCCTTGGTGGCTGGTGACTTTCCGCGCATCTCGGTCACGGAGGTGATTCAGGGATTTGCAGACCTCGCGATCGGGGACTTCACGCACGAAGTTCAGGACATTTTCACCGATGCGAAGACGGTGTTGTCGGGCAACTTCAAGCTGGAGTTCGAAGGCAAGACGACGAGAGCGATCTCAGTCGCCGCTTCGGCTCTCGAGATGCAAGAAGCACTCCAGGAGACAACGACGATTTACTCCATCAAGGTGAAGAAGTCGTGGCGAAGTGAAGCGCTGAACACAGCCATCTGGTCGGTTACGTTCGCGTACCTCCGCGGTGAAGAGATCGTTGGCGCGGGCAACATCTTTACCATCACTGTCGCTGACGAGAGTGCGCTGACGGGGACAGCTGCTGCAGTGCGTGTGGCCAACAAAGTCATCGGCTCGGATCCGTTTACGTTTACGCTCACCGGTCTGCGGACTGGCGTGAAGTACTATTTCCATGCGATGGCGTACAATGCCGAAGGATTTGGGTCGACGAACTCTCCCATGTCGAGTGCAGTCACGTGCGGCCACCCAGAGCCTCCGACATCGGTCGTAGCATCGGTGGTGGATGGGACAACTCTAGCTGTCACCTGGGGTCAGAACGACAAGAATGGAGGATGTGCGATCGACAAGTACAAGATCGAGTGGTATCGCGCAGAAAAAACGCGAGAAGAGCAGACGGTGACAACCTCGGCTGGGAAAGGACTGCCCGAGATCCAGCGAGTCGTGAGCTTTGCGGACACACAGAGCATGGACGGAAACTTCAAGCTGAGCTTTCGAGGCGAGACGACGGAGAACGTGCTCTGGAATGCACCTGCAGTCGGCTTGGGCTCGGTGAAAGAGCGGCTGGAGAGGCTGGCCACTATCGGAACTGTCGACGTCACACGAGGGCAATCTGTTCGCGTCGTCAACGGCTTGATGGTCACAGCGACGGCAAATATACTCACGCGAGATGCGTTGTCGACGGTGACAATCAGTAGTGCCGGATTTGCTCCTGGCGACTCGATCTGGGTTGCAGGGAAGCAGTTCACACTTGCAGCAGTTGGCGTTACTACATTGACGATCATCGGGATTCTGGAGACAACGGTAGCCGTGCCCGTTTTCCGCACAGCGTTCGGGTACCAGTGGCAAGTCACGTTCTTGTCCGGCCACGTCGGTCCGCAAGAGCTCATCAAAGTATCGCCGAGTGATAGCTGGACTGGCACCAACGCTGGGATTTATGTCGAGTCGATCCAGCGAGGGCTGCAGCCGATCAGCGGCACTTTCCGCCTGTCGTTCGCGAGCAGGGGTGTCTCGCAGACAAGTGTTCCGCTGCCACACGATGTGTCTGCCGATGGAATGAAGGCGGCGTTGGAGAACTTGGTGACCGTCGGACTCGTGAACGTGACGCGCTCCAGCAACGGCTACGGCTACAACTGGGTCGTCACGTTCGTGACAGACGTGAAGAGCGATATGTCTCTACTCGGCGTGGATGGCACCGAGCTCCACGGACCGAGCGTCCGCATCATGACTGCGCTGACAACCGTTGGCATCCAGCCGGAGATGTACTGCGAAAAGAACGGGCTGGTCGGCACCGCGGCCGAGATCGCAAGCACAGCACCGCTGAAGTACTTGATCGGTGGACTGCTGACAGGACAAGGCTACGCCGTGCGTGTGCGTGCTCACAACGTCAAAGGGTACGGTGGGGCTTCGTACATCTCGCCAAGCTTCCAAGTTCCTCGGACGACGCCGTCCGCCCCAAAGGACGTCAAGCTCATCGTCCTCTCCAATCGGCTGCTGAAGATTCGCTGGAACGCGCCAGACAGCAACGGTGGTGCCGTGATCACATCGTACAAGATCCAATGGGACACCGCCTTTGGGTTCACGAATGTCGACAGCCCGAACTACGATCGTTTAGGCGAGGTGAGGGTGCAGCCGACTGACCAAAGTCCGTTCTTTTTCAACATCCCCACCGCTATCGCGACGACGTACTTCGTCCGAGTGATTGCCGTGAATGATCAAGGCAAGGGAATCCCACAGATATCCGACCCAGCGTCTGCGACACCGCTGAATCGAACCCCCGGGCAGCCTGAGAACGCGAAAGCCACGGTGCTCTCTAGCTACGCGATTTTGGTGGAATGGGACCCGTCGTCGACAGAGAAGGCTTATTACGGTGGCGACGGCGGTCTCCCGATCACGCAGTACATGGTCGAGTGGGACAACTCGGCTGCGTTTGACACCCCTGCAGCATTCGGACTCGTCAGTGGTGCGGTTCGCTCTTACATCATTGGAGGCAATGATCCGGTCACCGGTGTGCGGTCCAGCGTGCTGATCCCAGGAGCGACGTACAACATCCGAGTCACTGCGTTCAATGCGAAAGGTGCTGGCACCCCGCGTATCACGACTCCTCCGTCTGTCATCGCTGCCAATCAGGTACCGACAGCTCCGATAGATCTGACGCTGAGCGTCATCCCTGCGACTTCAATCAAAGCAGACTGGGTGAATCCACTGTATGACGGAGGTGCGAGCCTGAAGAGTTACCAAGTGGAGTGGGACGAGCAAGACGACTTCTCCAGTGGGCAAAGCTCGGCAGCGACGATCCCCATCGTCCGCGAGATCCAGTCAGTCGTCGTGAGCAACGACGTGGTGAACGAAGAGCAGTTTGTCGATGCGACCGTCGAAGTGATCAATGAGCAACAGGTCGTGCGCACGCTGTTTACTGGCGCCGATGAGATCCAGGTCATCGAGACGAAGAACGACCAGGTAGTCGACGAAATCCAGACTGTCACGACGACTGCGACGGATCGCAATGAAGTGCAGGAGCTTCGCGTCGACGCTGATGACGTGAACGAGAACCAAGCGATTCGAACAACCGTCGGCGAAGTGTTTGAAGTCCAACAAATCCAAGTCGGAGCAACTCGAGTGGCCGAAGTCCAGGAAATCTCGATCACAATCGCTGGCGCAGCAGGCGACCTCTCCAAAATCAGCGGCGAGCTCTACTTTACGTTTGACAACACCGCGTGCACACACTGCACGCTGACAACGGGGAGCCAGCGAACGGTCGACTTGATCTCGTCGCTGAAAGAGAGCGGCGACCCTGCTGCCGCGACGGTCGTCAGTGACGCGCTGATCAACCTTGCGAACATTGATCTCGTGGAGGTCACGCGTACCACCCTCCCTGTCACAGGAGTAGCAGATCTGACGTACGTATACACGATCACGTTCACCGGCGACGGTGTGGCTGGCAACGTCCCGGAGCTGATCATCGACAGCTCAATCGCGTACAATACGGCGCTCACGTCTCGCGTGCAGACGGTGGCGACACAGAGGATCACGGGGAACGAAGTCTCTTTCGACCCGGCGTCAAAGTTCAAGGTCACAGCCACTTGTGAATCCTACTCGGATCCTTACTCGATCAAGAGCTTTACCGCGCTGTGCACACCGCCGGTCGGGGACCGCGTGTGTATTGGCTGCGTCCAGAGTTTCGACGGCGTGAAATTCGTCGTGTCAGAGGATTTGACGAGCAAGATTGCTGTCAAAAATCGGCTCGTCGTCGACGTGTGCGTGTTTGAAGTCGCGGCTGTCACTTCGACAGACATTTCGGTGCTGGCGACTGATGTTGGTGCGCTCTGCAGTTCTTTCACGACTCAAGCGTTCGATCTCTACAAGGCGCAGAAGTTCTCCACGAAGATTCCGCTCAAGACTGCAGCCACAACGATCTCTGCTGGGAGCGTGGTCGAGAACCTCTTGAACTCGATCATCGACGCAGTGGCTGTTACGCGAACCCAGCTCATCACAGGCACGTTTGTCGGCTCGGTGTACGAAGTGACGTTCCGAAAGCGGTCGGGCATGATCCCTCTGATGGAGTGTGACAACACCGAGATCCAGATCACGAACACCGGGAGTAGTTCGTCGTGCACCGTGTCGAGAACCACGATCGGAAGCATGATTTCTGGAACCTTTGTTCTTGGACTTGCTCGCGAGTCCGACGGCGTGGTGGAGCAGACTGCAGCGATTCCCTGGGACGCGTCCGAAGCGCGGATGAAGAGCGCGATGGAGGCAGTCAAGAGCGCAGCTGGAGAGGTAGTCTTTGGTACGGTGGCCGTGAAGCGATCCGTGTTTTCGCCGACGGGGAACAAGTGGTCGGGCGGCTATACGTGGCAAATCGAGTTCATGGATCGAGGCTGGAATATCCCCAAGATGGTTCTGATCACAAACTCGCTCAAGAACTCGGACACGTCGAAGACGGCGCCGGCTGTGGTCCTCGAAGACCAGGACAGTCCGATGGATCTGCTCACTGCGAAGAGTCGTCATGGCAACCAGGTCGCGGGCACGATCACGTTTGAGTTTGGCGGAGTGGTCTCCGCTCCGTGTGTCATCGGGACAGACACGTCGATGGATACGCTGCACCAGGCAGTTGTGGACACCAAGTTGTCCGCTTTCCTCGCCACGCAGCTCTCCCCCGCAATCCCAAGCATCGAAGTGACGCGTTCGGCAGCCACGCAAGCGCTGGGGTTCACGTGGACAATCACGTTTTCGGACAAGGCGACCGGTGGTGACGTGCCGATGCTCAACCTCAAGCTCACTGGTCTCACGGGGACAAACGCACGCGCAAATATGGTCGAAACCATCAAAGGCAACCAGCTCGGTGGAACTTTCCAGCTCAAGTTCAACGACGAGACCACCGGTCCGATCCTCTTTTCCGCAGACGAACTTTCGGTTCAAGCGCAGCTGAATAGTCTGAGCACGATCAAGCCGTCCAGCGTGCTTGTGAGTCGCGTGGGTCCAGCAATCGACGCTACGACGCAGGTGCTCGGGTACAAATGGCTCATCACTTTCCGCTCGTCGGTGTGGACAGACCCAACGAGCGATCACTCGAGCGGCATTCCAGGCAATTGGAAAGGTGCGCGAGCGAGGTGGGACGACGTGTGGCCCGAAACGGGGTACTCGAAAGCGTGGGGACGTCATGTCGGACCGATGTGGGCAACGAACTTCCAGATCACGTGCATCAAGGACGGCCTGACGACAGCGGCGAACGACAAGAGCCAGAGTTGCACGACGGCGGTTGCGACTCCAGGAGTTGGGCCAATCAAAGGCACGTTCACGGTCACGCTGGATTCAACCACGGCAGGCTTCATGTCGGTGAAAGACGTGATCTCCAGCGCCGCGATTTCTCACAACGCCTGGGCAACGAAGGCAGAGAGCGGCGCCACGGGCACATCGGTGGAGGAGATTCTCGAGAGAATGAAAAATGTTGGCGACGTTGCGGTCTCGAGAAGTCAAGTGAATGTGTTGACTGGCGGCTACACGTGGACCGTGACATTCCTGCGCGATGCAAGCGGTGCGTGTGAGCAAGAAGAAGACAGCACTACGGGCGTCCGTCTTTGCAACTCTCCTGGGGACGTCCCTGCGATGGTCGCGGTTGGGGGTGGGCTGAGCGGTTCAACGCCAACTATCCAAGTCTGCGAGAAGACGCTCGGAAACTGCGTCGGGAACGGCGTCGTGCAGAACGGAAAGATCCTGCGCGGCGATTTCACGACATTCAAGGTGACGAACGATCCGGGCTTTGACCAGCGGTATGCACTGAAGGTTGTGTGCCCTGCCAACGTGGCTTCGCCGTGCGATCCGAATCCTGTGACGCTCTTTACGATCGCGGCTGGCAGTGAGCTGATTGCGCGGCACCTGATCGTCGGCGATCGCTTCACAGTGGGGACGTATTCGTCGTGTGTGTTCAAAGTCGCAAGCATGACAGCTACACAAGTGGGGGTCGCGCAGCTGACTTGCACCGCTATGGCAACTGGCGTCGCGGACGACCCTTTGGGCGTCTTCATTCGCGTCCCGTGGAACGCGAATCAAGATCTCGTGCAGCGCGTTCTTGAGGCGTCGTCAGACCAGGAGAATGAAAAGCTGGGGAGCATTTGGGAAGGCGGCCGGAAAGTGAGCGTCGCTCGAACTATCCACGGCAAGTACGGCGAAGTGTCGTGGCAAATCCGTTTCATCTCGAACCCTACGTTTACGCCTCCCGGAGCGGGCAATCTTCCGGATATCACGACGGTATTTTTTCCGAATCCAGCGTCGACGTTCCAGGTGACCGTGACTCAAGTCACGCCCGGTTCCACTGGCTTGAGCGGCTCGTTCCTAGTCGACTTCCGGTCAACCATCGGGCCGCGCCAGATCAGTTTCGATGAAGCCGAAGACCGGTTTCAGCGAAAGCTCAACGAGATGAACACTATCGGCCGAGTGATTGTCAAGAAGATCAAGTACCCATCGACTGCCACAGGATGCATGGATGCCTCCTGCTCAGGTGGATGGGACGACAAGGCTGTCGAGATCCCGGGCACACGCGGAGGATATCGGTGGCGCATCCGGTTCCTAAAGGTGACTGGCGAGTTCGGTGGACTCACGTTCCCATCTGGAAGCGGCAACGTCGGTCCGCTGTCCGTGTCCGTGTCATCACTGCAGGGAAACCAGAAATCGATCGATGTCACGACCAGTATGTCCGGTTCGTCGCCAATTCTCGGCAACTTTGTGCTGAACACAACAGCAAAAGCCACTCCGGACTTGCCGTACTCGTCTTCAGCTGACTCGATCAAGCAGGGGATCGAGTCGATGTTTTTGTTCGGAGAAGTGGACATCACGAAGGACTACTTGGCGACTCAAAAGATACCAGACGCCGCTGCAGCGATCTCCAAAGACGGACTCACAGCCACGATCAGCGGAATTGAGGACGTTCGGCTCTTCCTCGCACCTGGCGACATCGTCCGGTTTGGTCCTTCGAGTGCGAACAACCTGGTCGGTACGAACGGTGACAGCCCGCTCACGTCTGTGCTTGCGACATCGAGCGTCACAGTGTCGGCGCTTTCTCCGATCGTGCGCGCTGCTGACCCATCGATAACGAAGCTGCTGTACCCTGCGATGCAGCTTCGAATCGACGGGCTTGTGTACAACATCCAGCGCTCCGGTCGCGAGGTTCAGACAGTGGCGGTGACTCTGCCGATTTTATCCTGGAACGAAGCAGAGAGCACGTCGTATTTCAAGCTCACGCTCACGCGCGGCGGTGCTTCGCAGTCCACGGCTTGTCTCCATTTCAACGAAGACTACGCAAAGGTTGAGACGGAGCTGAACATGCAACTGGCGGCCTTAGATGCGTCCGCGGTCGCGAAAGACATAAAAGTGACTCGCGCTGGCCCTATTGAAACGGACAACGGGGATCGGAAAGGATACGTGTACTCGATATACTTCGTCGGCGACAGCGTTGCAGGCGATGTGTCGACGCTCGTGGCTGACGACACGGCGTGCACACCGGTCGCAGGAGCGACAGTCGTCGTGAAGACTGTGACGCACGGCGGAGCGATTGGCTACCAGCGGCTCTCGCTGGCGACTGACTCGGGACAAGTGGTCGACCAGCAAGGGTACTTCAAGCTCAAGCTGAACGGACTCTCTACCCTGTGTTTGATGTGGGGCGTGTCCGCAGAAGATCTCGAAGCGAAGCTTGAGAACGTCTTGCTCACGGGGGATGTGCTGGTCGCAAGGCGTGGGAGCGGGAACTCGGTGACGGAGATCCAGCGACTACGGCTGACGTCGAACTCGGAAGTCACGTCGACAAACACGGGGCTCTTCCAGCTGCTGTTCACGATCGATGGGAAAACGGCCGCGACAGGCTGCTTGGCGTACGGGCTTTCTGCTGGAGCTCTGCAGACAGCGATCAACCAGATGAGCAACCTCGTGACGCTAGCGGATCACGTGAACGTGACACGAGAAGGAGATGGCACCTCTGCGTGGGGCTACGGGTACGAATACCTGATCAACTTCCGCGGACCAGTGGCAGGCGGGTACAGCGCGGTTTTGGGCGACGTCAGTCAGCTGCGAATCATCAACATCGGGAAAGCGCCGTGCGCACCAGTCGTTGGCGGAAACCCAGCGCTGATCATTGAGACAGTGAGAGAGGGCTCGGCGGGGTTTGCCTACGACATCTTTTTCCTCAACTACCCCGACGCGGTGGTGCCGATGATGTCGTTGGAGGACGAGCGCGTCGGGCAATGCAATGTGGATTGGGTTCACAACGGAGGGAGCTCTCGCAAAGCCTCTATCGACGTGATCTCTTCCGGAGGAAGCAGCGAGGTGCAGTCGCTCATTGTATCAGACCCGACCGCGGCGATTCCCGCAACCGCAGAGTACAAGCTCTCGTTTGCAGGTGCGACGTTCGCGACAAACTGCATCGCGTCCAACGCGCTTGCTGTGGATATTCAGAACGAGCTCGTGGCGCTGTTGACTATTGGAGCTGCGGGCGTGCAGGTTTCGCGCGATGTGGATCCGATCGGAGCGCCGAATGGGTTCGTGTATAAGATCACGTTCACAGGCAAGCTCGTCAGTGGAAACGTCCCGAGTCTGCAGGTGATTCGGAACGATGTCGTGTGCACAGCGATGCCAGGAACATCCTCAGTGGCAGTGGTGCCAGTGACCCAAGGCGGCCAAGCTTCGGGGGAGTTTGTGGTCACTCGCCTGTATCAAGGAGAGCGGCCGGGATCCCACGTTGCCTACAGCGTGTCCCAGCTCTTCAGCGTGATGAGCGAGCAGTTTGAGATCCAAACGGTGGTGATTCTGAACCCTGGGAACGACATTACAGCAGGGACGTACAAGCTCACTCTCGGAAGTGTGGTCACAGCGGCGATCGCGTGGAACGCAGACGAGCCGACAATGGAGGCTGCGCTACTGAAAACGGTCCCGCTCGGGAAGGACAGAGACATTGTCGTTACGAGACGCACCGACTCGGCTATCGCGCCAAACGGATACGTGTACAAGGTGTACTTTAGCGGCGACTCGGTGAAAGGAAACCTGGCAGAGATGACGGCGTCGGCGCTGACAGCTTTCGGAACCGGTGATGTCAAGATCTCGACATCTTTGCAAGGCATGGACGGAATGTCATCGCTCAAGTCGACTTCGATCCCACTGGCGACGCTCAGCAACCCAAAGACCCCGTCTCCCTTCTTGGCAAACGATGCGGCGCTGAGCGTGTACAAAGTGAACGGATTCTTCTGGACGATCAAGTTCAAGTCGACGGTGGGGAACATTCCAGCTCTTGGCACGCAGACGTCTGGACTGACGGGGAAACTGTCGGTCGTCGATGACTTTGTCGCGGGATCGGCGTCGAATTCGTACGTGATGACGAGTTTGCTGCCTGGGATCAACTACTACGTGCGCGTCGCTGCCGCCACGGACATCGGGCTCGGACCATTCACGTCGACCGAATCGACTATTCCGAGCGGCGTTGCGTCGCCGGTGATGAACATCGCAGCGGGATATGCGCTTCACTCTCGCGAGATCCAGGAAGTTCGTCTCGCAGCGACACACATCACGGAAGTCCAAGAGATCACAACGTCGGCGGCGACCATGGCAGAGGTGCAAACACTTCGGACCTACGCTTCACCAGATCTGTGCTTTGACGGCAGATGTGTCCACGGATCGATCGCATTCCGCATCCCAACGATCCAGACCATCAAAATCTCGGCGCTGGCTCCGATTACTGCAGGGAGCTTTTCGATTCAGTTCACGAGGTTCGTTTCCAACAATGCTGGCGCGTTCGTCGACGTCGGAGCTGTCAAGGATACGGGGCCGCTGCAAAAAATCCCTTGGAATGCTGCAGCAAGCGTTGTCCAGACGGCGCTGGAGTCCCTCAGTGGAATCGATCCCGGCGACATCATTGTGACGCGTGACGGGGACGCGTCGTCTTCGTTTGGCTACGGCTACATCTACACGGTCACGTTCGTGGGCAACAATGTCGCCGGGCAAACTCCAGTCATGACGCTCAAGGACGACGTGGGAGGATGCACACAGTGCGACGCGTTCGTGGTAGCTGGCGGTCTCGCACACAGTCTGAGTGTCGAAGTGAATCCTGTGCTCGCGATGGGGACCGACACAGCAGTGCAAGAAGTGGTCGTGAGCGCCAGCAAGCCGCTCTATGCTGGCTCCTATCGCCTCGAGTTCGATCACCTGGGTACGAAAGTCAGCTCTGGCTGCATTCTGTTCGATGCGCCGGCGCGCGGTGATGACGCTCGCGCGATGGAAACCATCTTGGAGCAGATGACGAACATCGATCAAGTGTACGTGACTCGGCGAGTCGATCCAAAGCTTGCGCCGAACGGATACATCTACCGCATCTTCTTTTACGGCAACGGAGTGTATGGCGACGTCAAAGCGCTCAAAGCCACGGTCTGCACGCTGTTCCAGACCCAGGAGAACAATGTTCTCACGGACAAAGACGTCAACGGCGACGCCACGGTCACGATGGTGGACCCCGGTGGGTTCAATGCTGCAAACACGTTCGTGAACGCTGCGTCTGCGACCGCCGAGCAGCTCAACCAAGATCTCGACAGACTGCCTGTATTTGGCGACGTGATCGTGTCGCAGTCGCTCGTGGATGAGCAGGGCGGGTTCGTCTGGACAGTGGCGTTCAAGGACTCGGAGGGTGACTTGCCGCAGTTCATCTGCGCGGGCGACGCGGTGTTCACTGGGACCATGCGCTCGGGCTGTGAGACATCGACGCTCACGGACGGCAACGTTCTCAGCGGGAGCTTCGTGATCGAATCGTCGGTGCCAATCGATTTCAACGCAAACGCAGTGGCTGTGAAGAACGCGCTCGAAGCGATGGCGTGGGTCGGCACTGTGCACGTCGCGCAGTCTTCGGCGAGTGCGCAGATGGGCTACACGTGGACGATCACGTTCCTGGACTACTTTGGCGATGTCCCGACGCTGATGGTGACGAGCTCGCTTGTCGGCACTGGAGCGAATATCCAGGTGCGCGAAGTGAGGAAAGGCAACAGCATCGCTGGCACATTCATGCTGTCGTACATGGGGTCGACCACAGCGCCGATCCAGTGGAACGCGAGAGCCACCGCAGTCGACTCTGCGTCTGACGGCTCGTCCATGCAGGAGAAGCTGGAAGCGCTGGATATCATCGGTCCGATCACCGTCGAGCGCTCCGCGATGGATCGCGAAGGCGGCATGTCCTGGCGGATCACGTTCCTGGATAACATTCTGAATCCTGGCGATCTGCCGCTGCTTCGAGCGAACTCTTCGGCGTTGATAGGAGCGGGCGTCGTAGCATTCGTGCGTGAAGTGCGCAAAGGCTCGAACGCCGTCGGCGACCAGCTATGGCTGTCTTTTGATTCGCCAGAGAGTGACAATGGCAGTCCGATTACAAAGTACCTGGTGCGCTGGGATACGTCGGCGGCGTTTTCAGCGAGTCCGGCCGAGTACTTCATCGCTGAGCCAGAGAAACTCTTCCAGACGCAGCAAATCGTGACCGGAGCCGACAGCCTCGCGTGGTCGAGCATCAAGACACTGCCGGTCTCGGAGGTGCAGTCGATAACGATCAACAACGCTGCGACCGCAGGGAATACCTTCACGCTCGCATTCCGAGGAGTAGCAAGTATCGTTCTCACGGTCGGAACAACAACGACGACAACCCTGGCGAGTGCGCTAACTGCGCTCTCGACAGTTGGAGCCGTGGTAGTTACGCCAGCAGCGACAACCATGGCTGCGGGAAGCGTGTTTCAGGTGACGTTCACGAGTGAGCTCGGCGATCTCCCACTGATGGTGTCCAGTGATGTGGCAAAGGCGACAGTCGCTGAGACTCGCAAAGGCGTGACGAGTTTTCGGAAAGAAGCGGTGGTGTTTTCGTGTCTGGGGGCGACAGGAAACGTGAAGTTCACATCCGGGACTGCTTTTGTGACCGTCGCTGCTGGCGCTTCCCTCGCAACACTGGAAGCCTCGCTGCACGCGTTCTTCAACGTCGAAGCGGAGAGCATCACGGTGTCGTCCACGCAGACGCTGATCTGTGCTGCTGCAGGACCGAGCGACGTCACGATTGCCTTCGATCGCGTCTACGGTGACGTTGATCTCGTGGTCACCTCGGCTGATGTGACGATCACAATGAACACTGCTGCGTCGATCAACGGAGTATACAACGATATCACGACTGCCAAGATGAGCGGGACGTTCCAGGTCGGATACAGCGGCAAGTACACGCGCTCGCTGAATGCCGAGTCGAGCGCAGAGGACGTGCGCTACGCTCTGGAAGACTTGCCGACGATCCAGACTGTTGCGGTGACAAGAGAGCGGTCGTACCAGGCGCTGCCTGGCAAAGTGGATGTGACGAAAGGCCAGATCTTCGTGACGTGCTCGACTGGCGAGACGTGCGACTTCCGCAACGCTGGCTACGGACTTCCGGGTCACCAAATTCGAATCGGAGGCAACTGGTACACGATTCGAACAGATACCGTCTCCGATGCTCTGGATGCAACGCGCTTGTACCTCGGCGACGCTAATGCGCGAGAAACAGGGTACGTTGGCGACTCGCAAACGGGCGTGACGGTGTACGAATGGATGAAGGGCTACGTGTGGACGGTGAACATGCTCAATACCGACCTGCCGCTCGATTATCTGCGTGCGAAGATCCCTCGCCTACTCCCGAGTGATTCGACTGTCGTGGTGCGAGGAAGTTCGTGTGACAAATGCTACTACATCCCAACGCAGACGACCAAGAAGCTCACGATGGGGCAGGAGTACTTCATCGAAGTGATCGCATTCAACGGAAACGGCAAAGGTCAGTCGCCAGCAGGTGGCAGTGTGTGGGCGACGCCAAGTCAAGTACCGAACGCTCCGTCGAACGTCGACCTTGTGATCGTCTCGGGGAAGCAGATCGAAGTGTTCTTCTCGCCGCCCGCGCTGGCGTCGACAAACGTCAACTCGAACTTCAACAACGATATCTCGTCGTACATCGTGCAGTGGGATGTCAAGTCGGACTTCAAGCACGGCTTGCCGCTCTGTGCATCGTGCGCAGTATCGCTCAAGGGAACAGTGCTCACCATCACCAGCTCGCTCGTGACGGTGCTCAAGGCGGGGTCGCAGTTCACGATCGCGGACGAGAACTGTGTCCTCGAGGTGTTTGCGATCACTGCGACGCGGATCGACGTGAAAACAGGACACAGCTGCGACAACTTCGACGCGCGCGCGTACCCGATGTACTACTACATCTTCGAGCCAGTCATGCTCTCGGGCTTGCTCATCCAGGGCTCTCCGCCGTATCGGTACCTCATTTCCAACCTCGTGCTTGGCACAAAGTACTACGTCCGAGTCGCAGCAGCGAACTCGGTGCCAGTGCAGCAGATAGCGCTGGACGGGAGCCCACCGGACAACCGCAAATGGAGCTTCCCATTGTCAGCCACGACAAAGGACACGGTTCCGGACCCGCCAATCTCCGTGTACCTGTACCCGTTCTCGGGAACCACGCTCGAGGTTCAAATCCAGCCGCCGACGCGAGACGGGAAGGGCGCGAGCGAGGCTGCGATCACGCATTACTGGGTGGACGTTGACACCGTCTCGACGTTTGACTCGGCCACGAAAGCACCTCCCGTGGACGTTGACGTGACGCTCGGCGACATCCCATTGCTCTATGACGGCGGACCACGCGTCTACTACATCAAGAGCCTCAACACTGGCGTGCGGTACTTCGTGCAAGTGAAGTCGAAGAACTCGATTGGCTACAGTCGCGCAACAATCGCTCCAAACCCGTTGGCGCCGACGCGGAACCCGGACGGTCCAGTCAACGTTAAGGTCAGCACGGTCACGATGTCGCCAACGCCGATTGATTCGGCGACAGTGACGTGGCAGAAGCCTGTGCTCAATGGCGGACTCCCGCTCACGAGCTACAAGGTCGAGTGGTGGGGTATCGAGCCTCGCTCGGAGATCCAGGTGATCGAGGTGAAGTGGACGACAAAGCCCATATCCGGGGTCTTCATGCTCGCGTTTGGCGGCAGTAAAACTGGCAACCTGCCGCTCGACGTCGCGCCAGAGAACCTGCGAAGCGCGCTGATGAACATATTCTTCGGCGGTGTGCAGACGATCCGCCACATTGAAGTGTCGCGGTCGACAGTGAACATCGTCCGCGGATACCAGTGGCGCGTGACGTTCATGGACGTGTTCAATGCGGGCGACCAGCCGATGATCCAGTTTGAGTTTGGGCTCGTGGTCGGCGGCACGGACCTCACTGGCCGCGTCTTTGAGGCTGCCTCGGGAGCGAATGTCCCGCAGCTCGGCTTCCCAGGCAAGCGCGAGGTGCAAGTGCTGATAACTTACCACGCGACGGTAAAAGTCGGCGGCTTCTTCCGTCTCAGCTACAAGGGCTCCCCGTGGTCGAACTACTTGCCGGCGTCGGTCTCGGCGGCGAACTTGGAGCTCGCGCTGGAATCCTTGTCGACGATCGGACGCGTGACCGTGAAGCTCGAAGGTCCATCCACAAACGGGTTCATCTGGACGATCACTTTCGACTCGAACGCCGGGAACCTGCCAGCACTGATCGTGGATTCGGCCAAGATCACGCCTGCGGACGCGCTTGTTGTCGTGAAGGATGGAGATAACGCTGTCACCAAGACTGGGTTGCTGTGTGTCCCAGGTGAAGATGTCTGCCCGGGCACGTGGCCACAGCCTCAGCTCGCCCAGATGGGTATCGCCGCTCTCGCAACTCCGGGCGAAGCCGTCACGGACTACCAGTTCTACGAAACGATCGACGCAAACACGCTGACGTATAAGATCACTGGGCTCGCTGCGGGTAAAACGTATTACGTGAGCGTCACGGCGAAGAATGCGCTCGGTCTCGGCACGCGCATGAAGTCCGCGCCGATGACGATCGCGCCGCCGGTGCAAGTTCCTGGCCAGCCCACAAGTGTTAGCGTCGGCGTGCGCACTGGAGTCGCAACGCAGCTGACAGTCACGTGGGACAAGCCCGCGAGCGACGGTGGCGGCGAGATTCGCATGTACCGCGTCCAGTACGATCCGTCGCCGCTGTTTAAGAACCGCGGCCAGCAGGACTTCTGGTGTCCGACGGCGCCGACGAACGCAGTGTGGAAAGTCCAGACGTTCCGCAATGGGCTCACTGGTGATCCGATCGGCGACGGCTACTTCAGCCTCCTGCTCACTCGGAACAATCTCATTCTGAAGACCGAGCCGATCCCGTGGAACGCAGTCGCCGCCGCGTCTGAAGAAGTCGGCGGCACTACCCCTGCGAACTCGAAGCTCTTCTGTACAGCGTGTCCGACATGCACTGACGTGTGTGATAGTGTCGCGACGTATCCGTTTTCGCGCCGCGAGAAGTCGGGCTCGCTACAGTCAAAGCTGAGCTACCTCAACTCGCTCAACAGCGTGCAAGTCGTGCGAACTGCAAACTCGGCGGCAGACGGTGGCTACACGTGGACAATCACGTTCATGGACGTCGGCGACGACTTCACGCTCGTGCCAGACAGCCCAAATGCGCTCACGTGCGCGCGCGTTGCGCCAGCCACGCCATGTCCGTTGGGAGACTATCGAGTGACCGCGACGAAGCTCACGGCAGGCGTGAGCAATCCTGCGTGCACGGGGACACAGGTGATCCCGTCCATCGGTGCGTTGAACAAGGGTCAGCTGTACTACGTGCGCGTGTTTGCGTACAACAAGGTCGGCTTCAGCTTGCCCCTGCTGGCACCGAGTCCGCAGAAGCCGATGGTTGTCCCCGGTCCCCCCACGGGCGTGACGCTCCAAGTGGTGAGCGTGTCGGACTTGAAAGTGCTCTTTAGTCCACCGGACGACGATGGAGGAGACACTGTCACTGCGTACCAAGTGGAGTGGTCGACGAACAACGCGTTCACGAATGCGCAAAGCGGGGTCGTGGCGCTCCTGGCTGGCGGCGCGCCGTACTACCGCGTCATCTCGTCGCTCGTGAAGGGCGCGCTCTACTTTGTGCGCGTGAAGGCAATGAACTCGCAGGGCTACGGTCAGTACCAGATCTCGTCTCCAGCGTCCTTGAACCCGTACACGACCCCGAGCGCGCCGACCCAGGTGCTGCTCGGCGTCACGTCGTCGACGATGCTCACGGTGCAGTGGAGCGTTCCCGATGACGACGGCGGCGACGTGATCACTGCGTACGTGGTGCAATGGGACATCTCTGCGAGCTTCGACTCGCTCGGAGCCGAAGCCACGAAAGTCAAGATCACGGACACGACGCAGCGGTCGTACACGATCACGCTGCTCACTCCCGAGACGGTCTACTTTGTGCGCGTTTTTGCCGTGAACGCTGGAGGACTCGGCACGCCGCAGACTTCGACGCCGCCGTCCCAGATCCCAGCGAACACGCGTCCCGGCAAGCCGCACTCGCTGCAGGCAGCGCCGACTGCGGCGACCGGCGCGCTGCTCGTGAACTGGCAGATCCCACGCATCCCGGCGCATTTGATCCCGTGCTCGGGCACGCAGCTCGTGCCGCAGAGCTGTCCGATCTTCGTGAGTCTCGACGTCGTGTACGGCGGCTCGAGCTTCGAGAGTTACCTCGTGCAGTGGTCGGACAACAGTGGCTTCACGGGCTTCAACTTCATGAGCGTCGTCACAAACTCGGCGCTCGTGACAGGGCTCGACTCAGGCAAACTCTACTACGTGCGCGTGCTCACGGTCAACAGCGAAGGGCAGAAGAGCGACTTCTGTGCGCGCGCCAACTCCGGCGGCTACCTCTGTCCCGACAACCTCGTGCTGCTCGATGGCACGGTCGTCACCGGCAGCTTCGTGTCCGCAACGCCAAAGTAGGCGCTGCTTTCGTGCAAGATTGGAGCGACTCGAGCAGTTTCTGCACGTCATGAATAAGCGCCATATACATGTTCAACCCCACTTCATGGCGCTACTGGTGGAACCACTACACCATTCATACGAGCGGGAACGAACTGTCTTCGGTGTTACTTGGCCGTACGTCATCTCCTCGCCGTGCACCACTGGCACGTGGAGAACCGTGATCGCCGCCACAGCAGCCGTGATGTACAGGATCGCGGTCTTCACTTTCATCGCGATGGTCGGTTGTCGGTTTGG